>CM035426.1:85336042-85596042 GCA_020310875.1 Ceratopteris richardii
TAAAAAGAGGACTAGTCACAATGTGCATATATATATATATATATATATATATATATATATATATATATATATATATATGTGTGTGTGTGTGTGTGTGTGTGTATCTACATATAGCAAATGAAAGAAATGCATACCATGAATTGTGACGACGATGTGCCATAAGTATCTGCATCTCTTTCAAACACTAGCTATGAGACCATCTAGTGCCAAATTTTATCTCTAGTGAACTAAGTACATATGTTTTGTCTCTCTCATCAAACTCATCGTAAAAAAGAAAAATCATATTAGTAAAACATAAAGTAAATATTTCAATATATATGTAAAACATATACTTACCTCCATTTTAACTGCAAAAAGTTAGGTAGGAGTAACATAATCCTCTCGTTCTTCTTTGAATATCCAAACCAATCCTCATGTACAATGTTCCCCTCACATTCTATAGCCTAGGTTACCTATGCATGTCCTCATAAGTACCTATGTTTTGCTCTCATGAGGTGGAGGTGGTATACATGTCTTGAAAATAAATAGAATATAATGAATTAAAACATCTATTATAATATCATTAAAAATATTAATTTAGAAAAAGAAAACATACCTATGGGTAGAAAACTCTCTTCCTACAAATGGAGTGGGAGAGGAGCCTTCCTCTAGTAGTTGGGTGAGCATCTCTATGGTATATTCTAATTCCTCATCAGGCATGTCTATATACTCATGCATGATAGCCCTTTCGACATCAGATGAAACTTTCCCTCTCATAAGATTCTTCAAGAGAGTGAGTTTCATCTTTATCTCTCTACTACGATCCATAATATCTAAACATATTAGAAAAAATGGATTAGAAATCAATATATATTTGTGTGTATATGTGTGTATGCATATCTATGTGTATCCATGTGTATGTATGTGTATGCATTCGTATGTGTGTATGCATGTGTTTGTGTGTATGTATATGTGTGTATGTGTATGCATGTGTGTGTATATGCATGCATTTATGTATGCATGTATGTATGTATAGTGTTTGTGCATATGTGTGTGTTTATATGTGTATATGTGTGTATGTATGCAAATGTGTGTGTATGCATGTGCATATGTATGTATGCATGCATGTGTATTTGTGCATGTGTCTGTACGTATGCATGTGTGTGTATGTATGCATGTGAGTTTATGTGTGTATCTATGCATGTGTATGTATATGTGTATGTATGTGTATGTGTGTATATGTATATGTGTATGTGTGTGTATATGTGTATGTGTGTATGTGTGTATGTGTACGTGTGTATGTATGTATGCATATGCATGTGTGTGAATGTGTGTGAATGCATGCATGTGTGTGTATGTATGCATATGGGAGTATGTGTGTGCGTATGTTTATGTGTATGTATTTGTATGTGTGTATGTATGTATGTGTGTATGTGTGTGCATGTGTGTGTATCTATATGAGTGTGTATGTGTATGCATGTATATATATATATATATATATATATATATATATATATATATATATATATATATATATATATATATATATATATATATATATATATATATATATATATATATATATATATATATATATATATATATGTGTGTGTGTGTGTGTGTGTGTGTATGTATATGTGTGTGTGTTTGACTTTAAGTGTGTATATGTGTATGTGTCTGTATGTATATGTGTGTGTGCTTTTGCATGTGTGCATTGGCATGTGTGTATGTATGTATGTATGTATGCATGTGCATGTGTATGCATGTGCATGTGTATGCATGTGTGTGTATGTATGCATGTGAGTGTATGTGTGTGTCTATGTGTGTGTATCTATGTGTATGTATCTATATGTGTGTATATCTATATGTGTGTGTATTTCTATGTGTGTGTATGTATACGTGCATGTGTGTGTATACATGAGTGTATGTATTATTGAGTTTGTGTGTATATGTGTATATATGTTTATGTGTGTGTGAGTGTATGCATATGTATGTGTATGTGTATGTGTGTGTATGCATTTGTATATCTATGTATCCATGTGTGTGTATGTATGCATGTGACTCTGTGTGTGTGTGTGTCTATGTGTGTGTGTGTGTCTATGTGTATGTATCTTTATCTATGTATGTGTATGTGTATATGAGTATGTGTTTGTAAGTGCATGTGTGTGTATGCATTTGTGTATGTATTTATGCATATGCATGTGTATCCAAGTGTCTGTATGTATGCACGTGTGTGTATGTATGCATGTGAGTGTATGTGTGTGTGTGTCTATGTGTGTGCATGTATATGTGTATGTGTGTGTATGCATATGTGTGTGTATGTGCATGTGTGTATGTATGTATGCATATGCATGTGTGTATATGTGTATGCATGTGACTCTATGTGTTTGTGTGTATGTATATGTATGTGTGTATGTGTATTTGCATATGTGTATGTGTGAGTATGCATATATGTGTGTATGTGCATGTGTGTGTATGCATGTGTGTATGTATGCATTTGAGTGTATATGTGTATGTGTGTATGCATATGTGCGTGTATGTATGTATATGCATGTGTATGCATGTATATGTATTTATGCATGTGAGTGTGTGTGTGTGTGTGTGTCTATGTGTGTGTATGTATATGTGTATGTATCTGTATCTGTGTATGTGTATGTGTGTGTATGTGCATGTGGTGCATGCATGTGTGTATGTATGTATGTTGATGGAAGGTTTCTCTTCAAAATGCGCAACAAGAAGATTGGAACCTTCCCAAGACCTAGGTTCTCTCATTCTAGTACTCACTAAACTAATATAAAATAGACTTCCCAAATACACTTGACAAAACCATTTAGTCACACAAACTAGACACTAAGGGCTTTGGAATGAGCTATCAATCACGCAAATTGAACACTTGTACACCAATCAAATAGGTGACACAAGACATACTAGTTTTCCTTTCATATTTTGGGACATGCCACCATAGAAAGAAACAACTATAACTAACAATACAAACATTTTGGCAAAGTCATTTTTGATATAGAATCCTTGCTTTATATTCTTTCTAAAAAACATAAGAACTGCAAACATGGAGCTTCTTACAGAGAGAAAATTAAGTCGTAATAGGCTGCTATAGAAAGTTAGCCTCGTTTGGAAAGGTTAGGAGAGATATACAAGAGAATATGAACTCCTATGATAGAAATGGCTCAATAAGACATGTATATGCAGCACCCCAACTTTTTACCATCCAAAAACAATTAGAATGAACTTGGAACGTGCTTAAATAGCCATGAAAGCATTCCATGACTCTTCATATGTCCTCCATGTCTCTTCACATGCTCTCTATGTCTTTTTATGCTACCTTGTGACTTTGTCTCTTCATTGGAGTATCGTTTGGTGATTCAGTGCAACATTGCACCTTCAAACATGTAAGTTGAGTTTCCTAAGGTTCAACATCATTCAAATGAAGTTATTTGATGAAAATGATATCCTTGAGCTTGCCCTAACACATAACTTTTTACCTATGCATATGCATGTGTATGTATGTATGCATGTGAGTTTATGTGTATGTTTGTGTCTGTCTATGTGTGTGTATGTATGTGTACGTGTATGTGTATATGTGTGTATGCATATATGTGTATATGTGCATGTGTCTATGTATGTATGCATACACATGTGTATGCATGTGTGTGTATGTATGCATGTGTGTGTGTGTCTATGCATGTGCATGTATATGCATATCTATCTATATGTGTGTATGTGTATGTGTATATGTGCACATGTCTCATAGGGCAGTTCGTTGAGCTTTGGCCTCTTGAGGTGGAGATCCAGGGTTCATGCCTCGAGCTCGATATGCATGGCTTCAGCCAATTAAACTAGTTTTAATGTTCTAAACTTGTCTAACCCCTGCTTTGTGGGATACGGGGGTCCTATGGGTACTATGCCCATTCACTTGTACAATTGCACTTTCAAAGTTAAAGCTCGAGGGAATAGGCTTCGGCTGAACCTCCATTTTTAAAAGAAATAGAAACAGTCATGGAGATCAAAGCAATGATATTTTTTGAGGAAGCATCCACATTGATAGAGATTGAGGAAGCACATGGCTCATTAGTAATCGCATCAATTTATGCAAACATGCCATTTGAGCATCTAGGTTGCACTATTTGTTATTCCTTCATTTAATTATTCGTGATAGAAATTTACGTACCAAGTTAGTTTATTTTGATAGAGGCAAATTGTTATTGAGCAAAAATTAAGGCATTTTTGGGTTGAAAGTCTTTTTCAATCGTTTTGGATAAAAAAGTGTTATGATCGATAAACCTTTCAATCTACAATCGTTCAACCAAAAGGTTTCTCCATAAAAAAATGTCATGTGGTGTACTATCACTAGAGTTACATTTTTTTTTTGTGAACTTACACAATCATATGATTCGTAATTCTTACTTCGTACTAGTATGTGTATGTGTATGATTATGAGTGCGAATATATTCTAATTGTCTTAGTCAACATTGATTCTTACTTCACAATAGTATGTGTATTTGTTTGTCTTCACAATAGTATGTGTATTTGTTTGTCTGTATGATTGTGAGTTAAAATTTTTTTATGATTGTCTAACTCAACATTGAGGAAAAACATACAAGAAAATCAAACACAAGGATCACTTGCAAATCCAAAATCCTAGGTACCTATACAAGCCAAGTATAATAGAAAGATCAAGAATAACACTTGAGAGCGGATGGATTCCCAAACAAAGAAAAAGGTAATTGGCACCAAATTAGTCCTAAGGTAAAGAAGAAGACTCATGAAGTAAAAAAGAAAAGATATATTTGAGTAAAAAGAATTTTTATAGCTTGAAGGTTGCAATATATGAAGAATCACTTACTCCGATAGCAAAAATGATTACTATTCGCAACATACTAGCATTTCCTACTCGTCAAAGTTTCCAAATGATGAAATGAATGATAAATAAGGTTTAGAATTCTACTTCAACAAGTAGATTTATATGGAAAACTAAGCAATGTCTCGAGCCCCATTGAAAAAGAGGAAAAAATGTAAAAACATAGTTCACGTCCCTAGAGGAAGGTAACTATGAACTGAATATATTATTCTAAGCCTAAATGTACAAGAAAGAAGAAAGTTCTATTATATCTTCTGTATATGGAAGATTTTCTTATTTTTATTGGACATGAACGCATGATAAATAGAACTCACGATTCGTTAAGCTAAAATATTGAGCATATAGAATTTATTTGGTTTTACATTTTTATTTTTGGGATTAAAGTTTGGTATGAACTAGGAGAAATCCTAATACTTCAAAGGAAGTTTACTTGCAAGTTCTTGAATGCAAGGCAATAGAAACATTAGTGGAGATCAAGAAAGTGCCTTGGTGGTCCCCAAAATATATTAACAAATTCCCCCTCAAGTGATGAGGTGAATAAGAAGCTGGCACTCATGTGTAATTAAGTGCCATGCTATGTGGAGGAAACACAATCCATAACAGAAAAAAAGCCCAAAGCTTCGTAAAATGTTTTAATCTTCTGCCTAGGTAAATTGTTTGTGAAAAGGTTGTAAAAATTATATTATGTTGGCACATAAGACAACCTGATTTCTCTAGCTTAGAGCCTCTTCATGACATAATGGTACTGCAACTCGATGTGCTTTGTGCTTGCATGGAATACATGGCTCCTCGCAATTGCAAATGCCCTCTCACTATCAGCAAAGATGATGGTGTTAGAAGACTCATCTACATCCAAATCAGCCAAAAGGCATCCAAATTCCCTGGTCGAGAATTTTCGAGATAAGAACAGGATTTTGGTTGTGAATGAGAGGATAATGTAGTTCCAAAAACTGAAATTTCCATTTGATACTTAGCCAATTCAAGCATCATCTGATGTTAAACAACATATGCAAGGTCATGGGTTTCTTGAAATTAATTGCCTTATCCATTTGTTCTCATTGATCCATCTTAACCCTTCAATCTATAGGGGATCATTTCCAAGAAGGACATGAGCCTTTGAGTCACCCTAAGAATTGATTCCGTGTCTTCATAGGCACCCATCTACATAGTCAACTCTCCTAGCTATGTCAATGTCCTCAAATCTTATGCAGTGTCTTCTCTCCTCATTCTAGATATCCTTGCACATAAGAAAACCTTTTCTCCATAGGTTGTTTGCCCTTAAGAGGTGCTGAAGGTAAGTTTCTTTGATTCCCTCCTTAGGAAACTGAACAAAACCAAATCTTTTCCCTATCGTGGCTACCCACTTCCAATCCCCATTGGTCGTGATGTATGGCTTCATCCCATTCCACCTCTTCCACAAGGAGCAAACTATGTTGGAACCTCTTGGATTCACTAGAAAAGGAGAGAACATGAGAGTCTGTAAATCATGCCCCTTCCATCTAGGAATCTCGACAAGTGTAAGAGAAGATTTATTTTTGAGAGTCAATTCTACCGAGGAAGCTTCTAAATCGCACCACACTTTGATTATCAACTTGTAGTCTGATAATCTTTTTTAGAATAAAGAAGGGGCATTTACTATTTTTTGCAGCTATGAAAAATCTTCTCACGAATAGTCAATGTTGATAGTAGACTGAGATGTTTGGTACTTTGATAGTGGGGAAACCAAATATATTACATTGTAGCCTAGCTTCTTCACTTGAATTGGGCCTAACCCTACATAGAGTACTATCAGATGTGCTAACAACTCCTCTTATCCTTTGTTGGGAGTTGGAAAGATCATTTTGAATATTTTTAATAATACTTCTTTCACATTGTCACATGATTAACATGTGCAAGGGATAAAAAAAAGTATCATGTTTTGTTTGAATATTAGTGAAGATTGTATTTCTTGCCTGATACAAAGTGTAAAGTGTGTCCCAAGAATCCTTTGCTATTTTGCAAGAGTGAATGTAAGGGATAATCGAACATTTGATAGACAAAGCTATAAATGCATGTGCTTGAGCATATTTTCTATCCCCACAAGCTTCCTCTATAGTAGGTCCAATCATATTTTTAGATACGAGCCTTAGGAGTTGTTACCAATCACTGTATATGTCAATGTGATTGAATATGTTAATGGGAGTGTGAACGTGGGCGTATGGAAGCAATAGTTGCTATTTGGTCGTCGAATGATGATTGTGGTGTTTATACTTGTTATTATCACCTTGATTGTGCTTATACTATCGGCTCTCCAATTGGAATCGTTCATCGAAATGATGTCAAGGTTGTTCTCAACTAATCGTTCATCGAAACGACGTAATGTATCCAAACAATATGATCATCTTGTTGGCAATTCGGATCCATCCTTAATGTTGACAATTCGGATTCATAACAATTGTCCCTCCATCGCTCCTCATGCTCTGTCTCCATTTGGGCAGCGATGAAACCATGTAAGTAATGTTCTCGCTGCTAAAAGTTGTTGGTATCTGTGAGCAATTCAAAGCTGCCTCTATTTCCGGGATAGATTTTGATAAGGTTTTTGTTTGAGCGATCTAGAATTTCAGCTTATCCAGATGCTAGAGGAAAAACCTTGTTGTATCATTTGAATTGATATTACATTTTCCCATTCGCTCTGGCTTCATGTCATATTTAAGTAGGTAGTGAGAATTGAGGAATTTAAGATCTTTTGGATGCTCGTGTGCATGCCATAGAGCAAGGGACAACATTTCGATTGTCTTGGATGAAGGTATAATCATCTCAATGTGGGAGGATCTGTTATCAGTCTTGCTTCAAATTGTGGGTCATAAGGGAATCCATACATGCATGCGTATTTGAAGCCTCACAGTCCATATGGTTTTCTACAAGACATAAGGTTGCTTTGTGAGAACGTGTTGATGCACATTATGCGCGTAGCATTATGGTATCTTTGTGAGTATATAAATGTGTGCTACATTTCATTTTCTAGTTACTATGCATCGTTCTTGTGGTGCCAAAGTATAATGTGTGCATGAAGCAAGTCCATTTTTGAAGTCTCATACTCGATGACATAGTGTTCTACATGGCTAAGCATTTTAGTCCCCTAAAAAACATTTGTATTGAGAAAGTTCTGGGAGCCCTGGTGGAACAGAGAATTGCACTCCACTAGCCACTCTTGCCATGTGCATGATAGTTCAAAATGTTATGAGATCGTCCACATTTTTAAAGTCTCCATCCATCTCATACCCTTAAGACGCTCTCAGGGTCAATTTTTTTGATCCCCACCATAGGAAACAACAAAACCATTTTGTCATACCCCAATCGCCCACTTCCAATCCTCATTGACCATAATGTACGACTTCATGCCATTCCAACTCTTCCACAAGGACCACACTAAGTTTGAACCTCTTGGATTCATTGGAGAATGAGAAAACATGAGTGACTGGGTCATGTCCCTTCCATCTGGAAGCCCTACAAGTGTAAGAGAAGATTTATTTATGAGAATCAATGATGCCCAAGAAGCTTCTGAGTTGCACCAGGGTTTGATCATCCACTTGTAACCTGCTTATCCTTTTTAGAATGAAGAATAGGCAGTTACTACGATTTATAGCTATGACCCATATTGTTATGAATAGTTGATGTTTATAGTAGACTCACATGCTCAGTACTTTGATAGTGCAGCAACCAAACATATTACATTGTAGCGTAGGTTCTTCACTTGAATTAAGCCTATCCCTACATAGATTACTATCAAATGTGATAACATTTGATAAAACATCAAATGTGCAAGGGACCATTCAGAACACTCTGCACAACATCATCAACGAAAATCAATTGCTCCTTCAAATATTTGATCTTTCTCAAACACATTGTGCATAGAATCTCCTTCAATCATATAATCCCTCTCCAAATTATTTCGGAGGTAAGCAACATGAGCCTCATTTCTTGCCTGGTACAAAGTTGTAAGTGTATCTGAAGCATCCTTTGCTCTTTTGCAAGAACGAAGTGAGGGATAATGGCATATTTGATAGAAAAAGCTACCAATCTAAGTGCTTCAACATCTCCTCCATCGCCACAAAGTTCCACTTTAGTACATGCAACAAGAACCACAAAAGGAACAAGAATTTGAAGATCATCATCTTCAATGCAATCTGCATCACCTTCAATAATTGTATCTATATGTAGGTCAATTTTCAAACCCTAAACAATATTCCATATTCCTTTTGTGATCAATACATGACAAAACATCGATCCACAGAATCGATAGTTGGTATTATCCGACTTATCCTCAAAAACCAACATACGAAAGACATCATTGCTTTCAACCATGGCCATTGACTAAAATAGCATGATCCAATAAAAATTCTATATCTCAAAATGTTAGTAACAACTACCCTGTCGACCTCTACTAAAACTATAGGAGACTTCTAGGTACATGTCATGGAAAACCACAACCTATATGTATGGTTGGGACAAAAGGACAAAGGTGCTTGCACAAACGCTATGATATGCATTCAAAGGTCGAAATGAGCTCCAATCAAAATTTCAACACCATAAAGAAAAGCCATTTTGACCTTCTAATCTTCCTCAATATCTTCACCAATGTTCGTGCAATTCTACGAGTGTAATTGGAGGGTTGTCAATATAAGCATATGTAAAAGCAAGGGGAAAAAACCTCTTAAAGAGGGAAAAAAGTGCCCCAATGGTCCTAGTGTGTTCACACAAATCACTTCCGAAAAATTCAAGACTTATGTACATACATCTACACATATGTACATACATACACATATGCATGTATGCATCCATGTAGGAATAGGTAAATTTTAGCGTTAATACAAACATATATCATATATACATGTATATTTAAAACAACTCCATACATAAGAAAGAAAAAATAGTATACATACATATTCACATGCCAACACATACACATGCGCACACACACACTTGTGCACACATGGCATACACACACACACACAAACACACACACACACACACACACACACACACATATATATATATATATATATATATATATATATATATATATATATATATATATATATATATATATATATATATATATATATATATATATATACTTACATACATACATACATACATAGATATACCTATACATATATATATATATATATATATATATATATATATATATATATATATATATATATATATATATATATATATATATATATATATATATATATATATATATATATATATGTACGTGTGTATGTATGTGTGTGTGTGTGCATGTCTGTGTGTATGTGAGTGTGTGTGTGAGTGTCTGTGTTTTTGTATGTATCCATATCTGTAGATGTAAGGAGCAAGAGTGGCCAAGGTAGCTTAAGTAGACAAGTGAGTCTCATAAAAGAAGGCCAAAAAGAAAGGCAAGGCTCAAATACAGGACTGAATGAGCAAGAGAGTTAATGTAGATCTGGCATATAATAGGCCTATTATTTTTTCCAATATAATTTCTATCAAAACAATGATTCTTAGAACGAAACATCAAGGTAAATACCCATTTTTGTACTTTCAGCTCTATTTGCACAAACTGAGGATTCCTTAAACTTAAAAAGTATTATAAGAACACAAGTATTAATTTCATATGTTTCGCATTTGAGCCCTCACTAGGCCAAAGCTAGTAAAAAACTATAAATGTGCTAGAGAGCTCACTTTGAGGTTAGCTTACTTGATAATTGAGCTTTGTAAGAGCATATTTGTAACTTGAATTGATAATAGTAGATTCCATTGTGAAAACTCTTTGTTCTTCCATGTATGCACATTTGTGTATTTGTGTGTGAATGCTACTGTGCTTCTCACTCATGCAGCTATGCATTCATCTCACTCAGGGTCATCATACCATCCTCAAGTCTCGATGGATTGACATTTATGAGGTGGATCTTTACCATGGGAGAACTTCCACTATGTTAGAGTGACATCCAATTTGGCACTATTGGAGGGGAACACAATTCGAGGATTGGTGTGTGACAATAAGATGTACATTCATGATGTTGGGATCAAAGGTAGATAGTAGATTTCAATATTTTCTTCACGTTTTTGATCTCCATCACCATCTCCATTTTCCATCCCCTTCCATCTTCTTTTGTGCCAAAAAATTAAGTTTTTGTTCATATCCCCATCATCTACTTCATTTCCCTTATTTCACTTGTGAGAGAGAACGAGAGAGAGAGAGATACACACATATATGTGTACACACTCACACATGTATACACACACATGCATACATGCCCATACACATACACACACATTACATATACATACACACATATACATGTTTTAGTGTTAGGGTTTTAGGATTATTGTTTTTGACTTTTACACATATACACACAATACATACACACATGCACACATAAACACATGCATACACAGATCTCTTTCCCTCTCTCTCCCCCTACAAACACAAATCTCTCTCTCTCTCTCCCTACACACACATCTCTTTCTCTCTCTCTCACACATCTTGGTAAGTGATGTGTGTACTCTTTCACTCTCTCTCTCTCTCTCTCTTTCTCTATGTCTTCTCTTTTCTAATTTCTCTTTTCTTTTGTTTTTCTAGAGCTTTTTGGCATCGATTCTTTGGAATTTGGCAAGAGATGACGTCGATTGAGCTTTGACGAGAGCGATCAAAAGAATAACATAAATGTAAGTGATTGTTTTGTTCTTTATTATAAATAGAGATAGAGAGAGAGAGAGACAAAGAGAGAGAGAGATGGAGAGAGAGAGAGAGATGAAAGAGAGAGAATGAGAGAGAGAGAGATTTGATCTTTCTCCTTGAAACATTTGATCTTTCTCAAAAACATTGTGCATAGAATCTCCTTCAATAATATAATCCCTCTCCAAATTATTTCGGAGGTAAGCAACATGAGCCTCATTTCTTGCTTGGTACAAAGTTGTAAGTGTATGTCAAGCATGCTTTGCTCTTTTGCAAGAACGAAGTGAGGGATAATGGAATATTTGATAGAAAAAGCTACCAATCTAAGTGCTTCAGCATCTCTTCCATCACCACAAAGTTCCACTTTAGTACATGCAACAAGAACCACAAAAGGAACAAGAATTTGAAGATCATCATCTTCAATGCAATCTGCATCACCTTCAATAATTGTATCTATATGTAGGTCAATTTTCAAACCCTAAACAATATTCCATATTCCTTTTGTGATCAATACATGACAAAACATCGATCCACAGAATCGATCGTTGGTATTATGCGACTTATCCTCAAAAACCAACATACAGAATACATCATTGATTTTAACCATGGCCATTGAATAAAATAGCATGATCTCAAAATGTTAGTAACAACTACCCTGTCGACCTCTACTAAAACTATAGAAGACTGCTAGGTACATGTCATGGAAAACCACAACCTATATGTATGGTTGGGACAAAAGCACAGAGGTGCTTGCACAAACGCTATGATATGCATTCAAAGGTCGAAATGAGCTCCAATCAAAATTTCAACACCATAAAGAAAAGCCATTTTGAACTTCTAATCTTCCTCAAGATCTTCACCAATGTTCGTGCAATTCTACGAGTGTAATTGGAGGGTTGTCAATATAAGCATATGTAAAAGCCAGGGGAAAAAACCTCTTAAAGAGGGAAAAAAGTGCCCCAATGGTCCTAAGTGTGTTCACACAAATGACTTCCGAAAAATTCAAGACTTATGTACATACATCTACACATATGTACATACATACACATATGCATGTATGCATCCATGTAGGAATAGGTAAATTTTAGCATTAATACAAACATATATCATATATACATGTATATTTAAAACAATTCCATACATAAGAAAGAAAAAATAGTATACATACATATTCACATGCACACACATACACATGTGCACACACACACTTGTGCACACATGGCATACACACACACACACACACACACACACACACACACACACATATATATATATATATATATATATATATATATATATATATATATATATATATATATATATATATATATATATATATATATATGTGTGTGTGTGTGTGTGTGTGTGTGTGTGTGTATGTGTGTGTGTGTATATATATATATATATATATATATATATATATATATATATGTGTGTGTGTGTGTGTCTGTGTATATATGTGTGTGTGTGTGTGAGTTGCACCAGGGTTTGATCATCCACTTGTAACCTGCTAATCCTTTTTAGAATGAAGAATAGGCAGTTACTACGATTTATAGCTATGACCCATATTCTTATGAATAGTCGATGTTTATAGTAGACTCAAATGCTTAGTACTTTGATAGTGCAACAACCAAACATATTACATTGTAGCGTAGGTTCTTCACTTGACTTAAGCCTATCCCTACATAGATTACTATCAAATGTGATAACATTTGATAAAACATCAAATGTGCAAGGGACCATTCAGAACACTTTGCACAACATCATCAACGAAAATCAATTGCTCCTTCAAATATTTGATCTTTCTCAAAAACATTGTGCATAGAATCTCCTTCAATCATTTAATCACTCTCCAAATTATTTCGGAGGTAAGCAACATGAGCCTCATTTCTTGCCTAGTACAAAGTTGTAAGTGTATCCCAAGCATGCTTTGCTCTTTTGCAAGAACGAAGTGAGGGATAATGGCATATTTGACAGAAAAAGCCACCAATCTAAGTGCTTTAGCATCTCTTCCATCGCCACAAAGTTGCACTTTAGTACATGCAACAAGAACCACAAAAGGAACACGAATTTGAAGATCATCATCTTCAATGCCATCTGAATCACCTTCAATAATTGTATTTGTATGTAGGTCACTTTTCAATTCCTACACAATATTCCATATTCCTTTTGTGATCAATACATGACAAATCATTAATCCACAGAATGGATCGTTGGTATTATCCGGATTCATAACAATTCTCCCTCCATCGCTCCTCATGCTTTGTCTCCATTTGGGCAGCGATGAAACCATGTGGTAATGTTCTCGCTGGTTCAAAGCTCCCTCTATTTCCAGGATAGATTTTGATAAGGTTTTTGTTTGATCCGATCTAGAATTTTAGCATATCTAGATGCTAGAGGAAAAGCCTTGTGGTATCATTTGCCACAAAGCAAGGGACAACATTTTGATGGTCTTGGATGAAGGTGGCATTATGATATCTTTGTGAGTATATAAATGTGTGCTTCAATTTAATTTGCTAGTTACTATGCATCGTTCTTGTGGTGCCAAAGTATAATGTGTACATGAAGCAAGTCCATTTTTGGAGTCTCATACTCGATGACATAGTGTTCTACATGGTTAAGTATTTTAGTCCCCTACAAAACTTTTGTATTGAGAAAGTTGTGGGAGCCCTTGTGGAACAGAGAATTGCACTTCACTGGCCACTCTTGCCATGTGATGATAGTTCAAAATGTTATGACATCATCCACATTTTTAAATTCTCCATCCATCTCATACCCTTTAGAGGCTCTGAGGGTCAATTTCTTTGATCCCCACCATAGGAAACAATAACACCATTTTTTCATACCCCAGTTGCCCACTTCCAATCCTCATTGACTGTAATGCATGACCATCCCATTCCAACTCTTCCACAAGGAGCACACTAAGTTTGAACCTCTTGGATTCATTGGAGAAGGAGAGAACATGATAGTGGCTAGGTCTGTTCGGTGTGTGTAGAAGTGCGAGAGACACACAAGAAGCACACACAAGGAGCACAAACGCAGCAAGACACACGGATAAGACGATGGCTGGAATAGCTCTCTCTATTGATCGATGAACTGAATTGAAGTAAGAACTGAATAATATCTCTAAGTACAAAGTACCACCACATATGAGAGTATCAAGTATGTGGTAACATGGGGAAAAAACCTCTAGCCAGCACTAGAGTAAAAAGTGCCCATGTATAGGGAAAAGGTTCACATCAAAGCTACACGAGGAACACATAAGTGTAACAAACCCCCCTAGAGCGAATGATGTGAACACATACAGGGAGTGACAAATCAGCCCCCACAACGTAATAAGCCTAAAGCTTTGCAAAAAGCTTCAAACTTTTCCCGTGGAAGAGCTTTGGTGAATATGTCTGCCACATTATCTTGTGTCGGCACATATACCAAATCAATATCTCCTGCATGAAGGCGCTCTCTCACATAGTGATAATGCACCTCAATATGTTTGGTCCGTGCATGAAACACTGGGTTTCGTGCAACAGCCAAAGCACTCTGACTATCTATGAGAATATGCGTAGCAGCATCAATCTCCATGCAAAGATCCATCAATAGGCGTCTCAGCCATATACACTCCACTGTAGCTGTGAAAATTGCCCTGTACTCAGCTTCACAACTCGATGTCGCCACTGTAGGTTGCTTCTTACTCAACCAAGATATGCATGAGTCTCCATGGAAAAAGCAATTACCACTAGTGGACACGCGAGTATCATAACAACCAGCCCAATCACTATCTATAAAAGCATGCAAGCATGGCTGAACATCTCTGCCATAAAAGAGACCTAATCTCAAAGTGCCTCGAAGATATCTAAACACACGTTTCACCGCTTGCCAATGCTTAGTGCCAGGGCTATGCATGAATCGACTCAATTGGGAAACTGCATACTGTATATCCGGCCTTGTGTTGCATGCATATATAAGACATCCCACATCCTGCTGATAAAGAGGTGTCAAATGCATCACTGGAATCCTCAACTGAGAATCTAAATCCTGTCTCAACTGGTGTGGAAACTAGCTTGCAATCCTCAAATCAAAATGCTGAAGTAGTTTTTCAACATAATTTGCTTGATGCATAACAATTCCCCCCTCAACGGATACAAACTGGATGCCAAGATAGTAGCTCAAAAGACCAAGATAAGTGACATCAAAAGTATGCTGCAAATCAGCCATAAGAATGTCAAGTTTTGCATCACATGACCCAGTCAAGAGTATGTCATCAACATAAAGAACAAGCACTATAAGATCAGCCCCATTTTTGCGTACATAGAGTGTGCTTTCAATCGGACTACATGTGAAGCCAAGAGCAATCAAGTGCTTATGTATTTTGTCATACCATGCACGTGGAGCTTGCTTGAGACCATACAAAGCTTTATGCAAGCGACAAACCATATGCTCTTTCCCTTTCATAGCAAATCCAGGAGGTTGCTTCACATAGACCTCTTCTTGCAAATCTCCATTCAAGAAGGCTGTTTTTATGTCCAATTGATGCACTTTCCAACCTCGATGGGCAGCCAATGCAACCACGGTACGAATGGTAGTCATGCGTGAAGTAGGTGCAAAAGTTTCCTCATAGTCAATGCCATATTGTTGCGCATATCCTTT
Organism: Ceratopteris richardii; assembly: GCA_020310875.1. Classification (NCBI taxonomy): domain Eukaryota; kingdom Viridiplantae; phylum Streptophyta; class Polypodiopsida; order Polypodiales; family Pteridaceae; genus Ceratopteris; species Ceratopteris richardii. Next base: position 85,352,251 of record CM035426.1, read on the forward strand.
GGCAACCAATCTAGCTTTGTAGCGATCAATGCTACCATCAAATTTTCTCTTAATCTTGTAAACCCACTTTGTACCAATGGCATTCTTTCCTTTTGGCAATTCACATAACTCCCAAGTACCATTCCTATGTATGGAATCCATTTCTGATTGCATAGCACTCATCCATTGTGGATCGTCACATGCATCTTCAAAAGAAAGTGGCTCTTCATTACATGCTGTAGCAATAAGACAATAATCCACAAAATTACTTGATGCATGGTGAGAGCTTGACCTTGTTCTACCAAGTAAAGGTGCACTCAATTGGCTGTCCTGCAAAGTTTGTTTCAGCCACTTTTGCATAGATTGTGCACTCTTGATAGACATGCGTTCATTATGTAAAACATCTTCAATATGTACATCATGCATGGGCTGAATTTCATGCTCAGTTTCAGCCATATTTTGTCGCATATGTTCAGCCATATGTGGCTGGGAATTTCCAATAGTTTTGACATTTTTTGGCTGAATTTTTTCAGCCATGTTTGGCTGAAAATTATCCACATTTTCAGCCCTATTTGGCTGGAATTTTTCAGCCCTTTGAACCTCAGTTGGCTGGTCTACATGGCCATAGTCAAGCGCACCATTTTGGAACAAAGGCATGAGTGTATCGAACACATCTTGTGAGCTAACTATTGGCAGTTTTTTGCATTCAAGTAGAGGGACAATTGAATTTTCAGCAAATACCAGATCTCAACTCAAAATAATTGTGTTCATCAATGGATGGTACAACCGATATCCCTTACTTTCAGCTCTATAACCAACAAATATACATTTCTTTGCCTTGTCATCAAGTTTGTGACGTTGTTGTGATGGCACAAGAGCATATGCCAAACAACCTAACACACGCATATGACTAACCATAGGCTTATGACCATTCCAAGCCTCATAAGGAGTGATGACTCTCAATGCTTTTGTAGGGCAGCGATTCAACACATAATTTGCACACATGACCGCTTCCATCCAAAACTTATGAGGAAGATGCTTTCCTTTAACCATACATCGTGCCATTTCAAGTAAAGTTCTATTTTTGCGCTCGGCAACACCATTTTGTTGAGGTGTATATGGCACCGTACATTGGTGTGAAATACCTCTTTCACGAAGAAAAGCATTAAACTCATGTGACATGTACTCACCACCACGATCCGTGCGTAGAGTCAAAAGCTTTTGTGAACAAAAATTTTCAGCCATAGCTAAAAATGCTTTGAAGCAAGAAAATACATCATTCTTTGCTTTCATAGGATACACCCATGTATGGTGAGTAGCATCATCAATGAAGGTAACAAAATATACATGCTTCCCAAAAGATGGAGTCTTGACTGGACCACATACATCACTATGAACAAGTTGCAATTTTCTTGTAGTGTGTGTGTGACTATCTTTTGGAAAAGAAGCACGATGCATTTTTCCAAGAATGCAACCTTCACATGCATGCTTTTCAATGGACTCAAGTGTAGGCAAGCCAATAACCATGTCCTTCTTTTGCAAGTAGAGCAAACTATTGAAGTTTAAATGACCAAAACGAGCATGCCAAAGCTCCATTTCAGCCATGGAAGAAGTATGAGCAACCAAGGCATTCGAGGCAGCCCTCTTGTATGTATCCATGCGATACAAACCATCACATAATGTACCGGACATCACGATAACATCGCCATTGCTGAAATCATGAACCATACACTTATCATGAATAAAGTGTACATGAAGTCCAGCTTTGGCAATCAACGGAACTGAAATTAAGTTCTTCTTGATACCGGGCACATACAATGCATTTTTCAAGAGAATCACACCTCCATTTGCAGCCGTAAGCTCAATTTCTCCTACTCCAATGATAGGATAAGAGGCATTGTTTGCACACACCACATGTCCTCCTTTAGGTGCATCTTTCAAAGAGGCAAAAAATCTTTTGCATGATGTTATGTGCTTTGAAGCACCACTATCAAAGAACCAATCCAAATCAGCCTCACTCACAACCATACATTTAGAATGTAAAGAAGCATCATAATGACATGTAACAACACATGCCCAAAAATCTTGAGCCATGTTAGCTTCATCATTCTTTGCATTTGCTGAAATTTCAACAATAGACATGCCGGATTCCTTCTTCTTTTCATTGCGTTTAGCAAGCTTTCTACACTCATCAATAGTATGACCAGCCTTCCGGCAATATTTGCATCTCTTCTTCTTTTGCAAACCAACATCATTAGAGGAATGAGTGGAAGAGGAAGCTTGAGGCTTTGGTTTTGATGAACCAAAAGCTGAACCATACTTGCTTTTCCCCTTTTGTGAGATAGCAAGTGCTTGCGTTCCTTCAATCAAACCACTCCTATTCACTCTAGATTGCTCTTCTTGCAAAAGAAGAGACACAACCTCATCAAATGCATACATATTAGGATTTCCTTTTGCAACAAAACGAAGTGTAGTAGCAAAGCTTTGAAAAGATTCCGGTAATCCTTTCAACAATGTAAAAATGAGTGATGCATCCGGAATGATCTCATCTATGTTTGCTAATTGCTCTTTCCAGTCCTTGATGCGTGTCACATACACATCCACTGACTCATTTTCAGCCATACATACATCCTCAAGTTGCTTCCTCAAGTATGCAACATGTGCTTCATTACGCACGGCATACAAAGAAACAAGAGTGTCCCATGCCTGTCGTGATGTAGAACATGACCGAATGTGTGGAACTATATGACGCTTCACTGAAAGCACAATCAAAGCATGAGCTTGAGCATCTTTTCCATCCCATCTAAGCTGCTCCTATGTAGGTGGAGAAGGAGAAACCACTGTACTCAAAGAAGAAACTCCATCTGTGACAGTAAACTGTGAAGTAGAAGCACCTGCCGGTCTTCGATCTACATCTGCCACTATGTTCCAAAGTTGTTTTGCAACAAGAACGTGCTTCATCATGTAAGACCACATCGGATAGTTGGTCCCATCAAGCTTATCTTCAGCTTGAACCATGTCAAACAAGTCATTGCTGCCCCCCATTTCACTAAGGAACAAGAATGTGACAAAATCTTCACTTCGACGAAAACTAAAATGAGTGCTGAAATTTCAGCTCACAAACCGTCACTCTGATGGCAATTTTGACTGCATGAATGGCTTTGAAATGTGGGTAAAACCCCAGTGCACCTTGTGGAAATGTTTTTGGGCTGCTGAAATTCACACTTCTATGCTCTGAAGTCGATTTGCACTGTTAAAGTACGCGCGCGCCGCGACGCGAAAAACCGAAACTTGAGAAGAAGCTGAACCTGCTCTGATACCACTGTTGGGTGTGTGTAGAAGTGCGAGAGACACACAAGAAGCACACACAAGGAGCACAAACGCAGCAAGACACACAGAGAAGACGATGGCTGGAACAGCTCTCTCTATTGATCGATGAACTGAACTGAAGTAAGAGCTGAATAATATCCCTAAGTACAAAGTACCACCACATATGAAAGTATCAAGTATGTGGTAACATGGGGAAAAAACCTCTAGCCAGCACTAGAGTAAAAAGTGCCCATGTATAGGGAAAAGGTTCACATCAAAGCTACACGAGGAACACATAAGTGTAACAAGGTCATGTTCCTTCCAAGTGGAAGCCCTACAAGTGTAAGAGAAGATTTATTTATGAGAATCAATGATGCCCAAGAAGCTTGTGAGTTGCACCATGGTTTGATCATCCACTTGTACCTTGCTAATCCTTTTTAGAATGAAGAATGGGCAGTTACTACGATTTGTAGCTATGACCCGTATTGTCGTGAATAGTTGATGTTTATAGTAGACTCACATGCTTAGTACTTTGATAGTGCAGCAACCAAACATATTACATTGTAGCGTAGGTCCTTCACTTGACTTAATCCTATCCCTACATAGATTCCTATCAAATGTGCAAGGGACCATTCAGAACATTGTGTACAACATCATCAACGAAAATCAATTGCTCCTTCAAATATTTGATCTTTCTCAAAAACATTGTGCATAGAATCTCCTTCAATCATAGAATCCCTCTCCAAATTATTTCGAAGGTAAGGAACATAAGCCTCATTTCTTGCATGGTACAAAGTGGTAAGTGTATCCCAAACATCCTTTGCTATTTTGCAAGAATGAAGTGAGGGATAAAGGCACATTTGACAGAAAAAGTTACCAATCTAAGTGCTTGAGCATCTGTTCCACACCACAAAGTTGCACTTTATTACGTGCAACAAGAACCACAAAAGCAACAGGAATTTGAAGATCATCATCTTCAATGCCATCTGCATCACCTTCAATAACTCTATTTGCATGTAGGTCAATTTTCAAACCCTGCACAATATTCCATATTCCTTTTGTGATCAATACATGACAAATCATCGACCCACAGAATGGATACTTGGTACTATCGGACTTATCCTCAAAAACCAACATACGGAATACATCATTGCTTTCAGCCATGTCCATTGACTAAAATAGCATGATCCAAAAAAAATTCTATATCTCAAAATGTTAATAACAACTACCCTATCGACCTCTACTAAAACTATAAGAGACTTCTAGGTACTTGTAATGGCAAACCACAACCTATATGTATCTTTGGCATAGAAGGACAAAGGTTCTTGCACAAACGCTATGATATGCATTCAAAGGTCAAAATGAACTCCAATCAAAATTTTTGAACTTCTAATCTGCCTCAATATCCTCACCAATGTTTGTGCAATTCTACGAGTGTAATTGGAGGGGTTTCAACCACAGCCTAGATGAAGTGGCAACCTACCTTCATGCCAATTGTTGCAGTTTGAGGTCTATGGAAGCATGCGAATAGAGGAAGGAAGAAAAAAAAGCTTGAACCACAACACACAATACTGAACATTTTACCACATGAATGTACAAAGATAAGTCACGCATTATGGTTATAGCCATATGTACAGACCAAGGGAACAAAACCTCTTAAAGAGGGAAAAAAGAACCCCAACGGTCCTAAGTGTGTTCACACATCACTTCCGAAAAATGCAAGACTTATGTACATACGTGTACACATATGTACATACATACACATATGCATGAATGCATCCCTGTAGGACTAGGTACATTTTAGCGTTAATACAAACATATATCATATACACATGTATATTTAAAACAACTCCATACATAAGAAAGAAAAAATAGTATACATACATATACACATGCACACACATACACATGCGGACACACACGCTTGTGCACACATGGCACACACACACACACACACACACACACACATATATATATATATATATATATATATATATATATATATATATATATATATATATATATATATATATATATATATATATATATATATATATGTATGTATATACATATATATATCCATATACACACACATATATATATATGTATGTGTATATATATATATATATATATATATATATATATATATATATATATATATATATATATATATATATATATATATATATATATATATATATATATATATATATATATATATATATGTGTGTGTGTGTTTGTGTGTGTGTGTGTGTATGTGAGTGTGTGTGTGAGTGTCTGTGTTTTTGTATGTATCCATATCTGTAGATGTAAGGAGCAAGAGTGGCCAAGGTAGCTTAAGTAGACAAGGGAGTCTCATAAAAGAAGGCCAAAAAGAAAGGGAAGGCTCAAATACAGGATTGAGTGAGCAAGAGAGTTAATGCAGATCTGGCTGACAATAGGCCTATTAATTTTTCCAATATTATTTCTATCAAAACACTAATTCTCAAAACTACACATCAATGTAAATGCCCATTTTTGTAGTTTCAACTCCATTTGCACAAACTGAGGATTCCTTGACCTCAAAAAGTATTATAAGAACAGAAGTATCAATTTTCATATTTCCCATTTGAGCCCTTACTAGGCCAAAGCTAGTCAAAAACTATAAATGTGCTAGAGAGCTCATTTTGAGGTTACCTTACTTGATAATTGAGCTTTATAAGAGCATATTTGTAACTTGAATTGATAACAGTAGATTCCATTGTGAAAACTCTTTGTTCTTGCATGTATGCACATTTGTGTATTTTTGTGTGAATGCTAGTGTGCTTCTCAATCATTCAGCTATGCATTCATCTCACTTAGGGTCATCATACCATCCTCAAGTCTCGATGGATTGACATTTATGAGGTGGATCTTTACCATGGGAGAACTTCCACTATGTTAGCGTGACATCCAATTTGGCACTATTGCAGGGGAACACAATTCGAGGATTGGTGTGTGACAATAAGATGTAGATTCATGATGTTGGGATCATGGTAGGTAGTTGATTTCGATATTTTCTTCACGTTTTTTATCTCCATCACCATCTCCATTTTCCATCCCCTTGCATCTTCTTTTGTGCCAAAAAGTTTAGTTTTTGTTCATATCCCCATCATCTACTTCATTTCCCTTATTTCACTTGTGTGAGAGAGAGAGAGAGCGAGAGAGAGAGAGAGAGAGAGATTGTGTGCACTCTTATTTGTGTGTTTTTAAGTGTCTTTTTATAAGAATCTACTCCAACATCAGCTCAAATAACATGGTCATGTATGATAGAACTTTGCACCTGGCCCAAGACAATTGGTCCTCTGTATAAGAATAGGTAAAACAGTTCAACGTTTTTGTATTTTCATCATAGGCACGATAGAGTACACATCATGAGCATTCGGAAACACTACTCATGGTTGCAAAATTCCCATCTATCATGATAGACCAGTCTATCATATTAGACCCATGTATCATGACAAACAAATGACAAAAACCACAATAGACACCCCTCTATCATGAGAGATGAGTCTATGCTATTAGATTCATCTATGCAAACAGATATACCTGCACGAGAGACACCATCTATCATATGTACAAATCTATCACAATAGTATATGTATATGTGTGTATGATTGTGAATAAAAATGTATTGTGATTGTTTGAATCAATACTAATTCTTACTTCACAATAGTATGTGTATATGTATGTGTATGTGTGTGTATGTTATATGATTGTAAGTGAAAATCTAATATGATTGTGTATGTGCATCTATATGTGTGTGTATGACTATGAATTAGAAACTATTGCAATTGTTGGAAAAGATTTTTCTTTCTATGATATAATTTAGTATTTTTTCAAGCACATAATAATGATTTTTTATTTCTTTATATTTTTATGGGTTATTTTGAAGGTTGATTGATTTCAAGCTAAGCAAGTGGTGAGGGGAATTAATAATTGAAGATCAATGGCATCTTGGACAATTTATATCAGCTAATAGAAGGTTTGTGTTCTATCAATACAATATAGCTTTACAGATCTATATATCTTCGTTAGGAACTTGTATTGAATTAATACAACACAAACCTTCTATTAGCTGAGATATTGGCATGAAGACACTCGCATCAAGAGGGACTTGTTGGGAGAAAAGAATTGACTTATTGAGATAATAACATGAAGGGTGACTTGTTATGGCCAAGTTTGGATAGAAATCAAATTATGCACTCGAACTTTTGATACTTATGACAAAAGTGATGTAAAGAGGGTAATTTGAAGGTTGATTGATTTGGACCTGAGCATGAAGGTAGAAATTTTCCATTAAAAAGGGATCATGTGTATGTATGTATGTGCATGTGTGTATATGCATGTGTATGTATGTATGTGCATGTGTGTGTATACATGCATATATGTATGTATGCATATGTATGTGTATGCATATGTGTGTATGTATGCATGTGAGTGTGTCTATATGTGTGTATTGTATGCACGTGAGTGTATGTGTGTGTGTGTCTATATGTGTGTATGTATATGTGCAAGTATCTATACGTATGTGTATGTGTATATGTGTATATGAGCAAGTATCTATATTTGTATGTGTGTGCATGCATATGTGTGCATCTGTAAATGTGTGTATGCATATCATATATGTGTGCATTTGTGTATGTGTATACATGTGTGTATGCACATGTGTGTATATGTATGTGTGTGTATGCATGTGTGTATGTGCATGTATGCATATGTGTATATGTGCATGTGTGTGTATGCATGTATCTATGTATGTATGCATATGCATGTGTATGTATGCATATGCATGTGTATGTATGCATGTGTGTGTATGTATATGTGTAAGTATCTATATGTGGGTGTGTGTATGATTTTGTGTGTACATGTGTACATGTTTGTGTGTGTGTGTATGCGTGCATGTTTGTGTATGTATGCATATGTGTGTTTCACATGCACATAAACACACACATGCATACATGTACTTTCAAATTTGTAAAACAAAAACATTAATTTTACGTTTGAAGAAAATTCTCTATGGTAGGATCCGAGCTATATGGGATGCGTTTTCATCAATATATATTTTGGAATCAAAAACCCATTCGATGGAAAACGTTTTGATCGAAAACTTTTTGTTCGAAAAGATTTTCGATCGAAATCCTTTCGATCGGAAGCTTATGCCTATCCATTTTTTTCCAGAGTTTATTCGCACAACCCCAAATAAAACAAACATATTTGATTTTTTTTAATTATTTGATCGAATAAATGAAACCTAGATGGCGCATGCATGGTGCTTCAAGCAACATAGGTGGTGGAATGGAAACTCAATGAGAATATAGAACGCAATGGAAATTAATTAGATCACTTATACAATTCAACATAATGAGTTAAATAAGATATGGAACTAAGTTGGAAAGAGAATTCAAAGAGAAGAGGGAAACATTAAAAATTGATTCATAAAAAGTGTTCATACAATTGTAATGAAAATAATAAAAAACATACAAGTTAACTATTCATAATTGATCATAACATTGATTCATAATGTCCATTAATGCTTCATCAATCACATGTATTGAGACATCGTCATCAAGATGTAAGAAGAGCAATCTCCACCAATTGTGTAGATGTAGAATCACCTCCTTAATGTAGGTGAATGTGTCCTTCCTTCAATGATGATAGCTCCTCCTTCTTCATTGTGTTGAACCTCGTCAAGTCTTCATCTCCAAAACTCCATCTCCTACAACTATGTTTGATGTAGACCAACAAAGCCACATGCTTTTCTTGTGGATCCTTCATGAAGAACTTTAATATGATAGGGTACTATCCAATTTGGACCTTATTATGACCTTGTTCTAGAATCAAATGATACAATGTTGTATATCATTGGAAAGCTGTTCACGATTACTTTTCAATAATTCAATAATATGTTTGGTCATCGCTGACCAAATTTTGACTAACAATGATCTTTGTCTTTTGAGATGGAAGTTCTTTCTAGAAGTTTGAAGATCGATGGTTCAAACTCTATATCTGTAGAGATGTAAATCTCTATGACATTAACCCCTACTAAACTTACACACCATCCTCAACCAAATTTTGACTAACAATGATCTTTGTCTTTTGAGATGGAAGTTCTTTCTAGAAGTTTGAAGATGGATGGTTCAAACTCTATGTCTATAGAGATGTAAATCTCTACGACATTAACCCCTACTAAACTTACACACCATCCTCAATGGGCCAACCTTGTAATCAACTCTTCAAAGAAAAAGTGACATTTCATTGACTCTTGAAATCAATTATCAAGTGCATGGCAAGACAAGTAATGTGCCTATGCAAGGCTGTATAATGTAACCCTATTCATTGCATACTTTGACAATGCATGGATAAAAAAATATGGTGCAAAAGATAAGGCATTTGGAAATTGATGAAGAGGTATGTGTGCTCACTTTCATACATGTTATGTGTGTATATATAAGTCCTTTCCTTCACTCAAAGTACATAGTTAAAGCTCAAAATGTGCCTTGATGCAAGTCCTATAGTGAGATCCTATTGTGCATAGTTTAAGTGGATCTTTCAAATAATCATGGTGTAGAAGGTGTAAGTGGTTTTTTGATGATGGGATTTTTAAAGTTTTTGAATCAAAAATTGTTCTTCATGCTATTTTTACAAGTGCAATTGGATGTGCACTTATGGGAACTAAAAGAAATGTGGATATATATATCTTTCATCCATAGTATAAGTGCAAGATACTCATCATGGTGCAAAAGTAGAAATTTGAAATGAAAAATTATGCATAAAAATCATGCTCATCATTCTTATTAATCTCATCACTGAAATCACTCTTAATAATCTCGACCATCATTATCATCAAAGATAATTTTGAGGAAGTTTGTTCTTGTCTCATAAAAAACATCAAAACTAGTATGAGAAAACATGCTTTACAATTCATCCTCATTAGAATTTCTCTCATCATATCTTATCCATGGATCTCTTCATTCTTCTTTAATCGTAAGCACCTATTCATCATGGATCACCTTTAAACTTTTCTCTTCTACTTAGATAAATGTTTAGAAGTTTTTGATGAGTTTTTATATTTTGTTTAGTTTGTTTGATATCATCTATAATCCATTGTTTTTCCTTTTCTTTTTTTTCAAAATTTTTAGTTTATCTTGATAAAAAAATTGTTCATTCTCTAGAATCTTTAGATCACATACTACATAATATTTGTCATGTTTCTTTTGGATGATGTTTAGTAATACCACAAATCTAGAGTCTCGATGGAGAAAGAAGAAGTTAATTAAAGAAAAAGCTAAAGTATTCTTGAAAATAATGCCTTTTTAGATACGAGCCTTAGGACTTGTTACCAATCATTGTATATGTCAATGTGATTGTATATGTTAATGTGAGTGTGAATGTGGGCATATGGAAGCAATAGTTGCTATTTGTTCATCAAATGATGATTGTGGTGTTGATACTTGTTATTATTACCCTGATTGTGCTTATACTATCCAAATCGAAATGATGTGAAGGTTGTTCTAAACAAATCTTCCATCGAAACGACGTAAGGTATCCAAACAATATGATGATCTTGTTGGCAATTCGGATCCATACTTAATGTTGACAATTTGGATTCATAACAATTGTCCCTCCATCACTCCTCACACTTTGTCTCCATTTAGGCAGCGATGAATCCATGTAAGTAATGTTTTCGCTCCTAAAACTTGTTGGTAACGATAAGCAATTCAATCTTGCCTCTACTTCCATAATAGCTGTTGCAAAGGTTTTTGTTGGAGCAATCTAGAATTTTAGCTTATCTAGATGCTAGAGGAAAATCCTTGTTGTTTCATTTGCATTGATATTACATTTTCTCATTTGCTTTGTCTTTATTGCATATTTAAGTAGGTAGTGAGAATTGAGGAATTTAAGATCTTTTGGATGCTCGTATGCATAACACAAAGCAAAGGACAACATTTTGATGGTCTTGGATGAAGGTATAGTCATTTCAATGTCGGAGGATCTCTTATCATTCTTGCTTCAAATTATGGGTCATAAGGGAATCCATACATGCATGTGTATTTAAAGCCTCACATTCCATATGGTTTTCTACAAACATAAGGTTGCTTTGTGAGAACGTGATGATGCATATTATGCACGTGGCATGATGATATGGTTTTCTACAGACATAAGGTTGCTTTGTGAGAACGTGTTGATGCACATTATGCATGTGGCATGATGATATGTTTGTGAGTATATAAATGTGTGCTACAATTTCATTTGCTAGTTACTATGAAAATGGACCAAGTCCCTTTTTGGACTCTCATACACGATGACATAGTGTTTTGAGGCTAGTGTCAACCATACAACTAGGTCCTCGGCTCAGTAGTTGAGTGACTATATATACGTATTCAACATAGATGCTAGTGAATCTAAAATGTCTTTTGGCATAAATGGTCTAGTAGGTAGTTCAATTTTAGCATACATAGAAACTCCATAGGATCCGTATAAAGCTAAGCTCAAATATATCAAAACCAACTGCTTACATGCTCACATCTATGAGGATGATTTGAAATCATTGGTGGTCTAGCTTAGGAACCTAGAGTAACCCTTTGGAATCGATAAGCCGTTGGTCTAACTATAAGAGGGAGATTATATTGATAAGCAAGAAAGAATGCATGTGGTAAGTAGCTTACTAGATAGAACAAATGAGTTCTGATGAGTTTTCCCTTAGTCAAAAAAACTTGGATCAACAGAACCAAGAAAGAGATACTAGAACATCTAGAGGTAAGGCAATCGTGTCTAGAATCATAATAGCAAGTTGGATTCCAAAAGACAATGAAAGTATAGAACTCTTCATGAACGAAGAGATTGATGAAGCATTTCGAAGGTTTAAATCAAAACAGCCTGGTGAAGTAGATGGAGCAATCATATATGAATTCAAGGACCCAAGCAAGTTTTAAGAGTTGAGAAGGTTGAGGATTTATTCATGCAATAGAATGCTTTTGGAATAACCTTGTAACATGGTTTCAACCGTTATATCTAGATCAATTCACAGATACCTCATCCTTGATTCATAGCTTTAAGCAAATTCCATAAGAAACTATCAGGCTGTGAAGATGTAGGTTTAAATAATACATGGAAAGATATCGAGACCTAGAGGTACCTACTTAGGATAACCAAGTTTCCTTGTGTTAAGAGGGCTTATTGAGCTCAAAACTACAATCATATGTCTATCTTAAGGAGCCTCAAACTATAAAGCATTATTAGGTATTTGTTTTAGTTATCATAGTTTATTGTAAGGTAGAAGATTGCTTCTGATTTTGTTGGGAAAATTCTCACTATTTTGGAGATCGTGCCTCTTAAGCCACCATTTGTGATTCACATCGCAATACTATTTGTTTAGCAGCAACCCTTCATTGTTCTGCTTCTTCTTCTTCTACCACTTCTTCTTGTTGTCATCGTGCTTCTTCGTCTTGAAAGTTCGATGAATCCACCTGATCTTGCATTCGATGAACACATTCTTCCTCTACACATGGAAATGCTTCCTGTACAATGTGCTCTAGTTCATTTTTGAAATTGAATAATTTCTAATTCCTCTATCACAAGTTTTTTGTCAACTTGATTGTTGTGTTCGTGGAGGAACATGACGTTCTCCACTACTAAAAACTGTCCTATGGCATGGTGTGCACCTACTGGATGAAGGAGCAAAAACATTATGACAATTTTGGTATCTAGCTACTCAGTTTTTTTGGACATTTTGCAAAGTTGATGAATCTCCTTTCTGATGCAATGAAATAAAATCCCTACTAGGTTAACATGTCCTCCTACAGTTGCAGCATCAACCAATAACGAATACAATGTTTTAGAGACTCCATAATGCTTGCTCTCAAGATTAACTACGAGTGTTGCTAGACGTAGGCCAAATTTCCATGGATTGTGGCAAACGAGCATATTTGTATTCTCCTGAACAAAGTTTGCAAAAAATCTTCTCCATTTCTCGAATATAAACAAAATTTGAAGGCGCAGTAGTACCTTGCTCACTTAATTGGAGCTGCATTGCTATATACTCTAGATGAATAATAATATATTGAACATCAAAACCACTATGGAGTTCCAATATACCACATTGATGGCCATGCATTTCCAACTTCTCGTAACAGTGGCCAATCAAGGAATGGGTTATTGGAGGATTAGGTAGTTGAGGTGAGTCAATCTACACATAATCAAGAAGGTTCTAGTGTGTAAACTAGTCGAACTTCTCTATTTGTAGAGGGCTCATGTTGGTAAGTTACAGGCTATTGGGTGAAATAGAACATATTCTACAAAGAGTTAAATAGAACATGCATACACAAAGAAATCACAGAAAAGAGATTAAGTGCACAAAAACTGATAAAAAAGTAACCCACACTTCTACTCTTGAAATAGCAAGTAGTGTGAAAACGTCATAAATTGAGTATGCATGTTCTTGAATGGCATGAAATCCTCCTATTAAAATGAATCAAACAAAATTGATTGTGAGCTTCCCTGTATCATGAATTGTCTTTCCCACCAAATGAGAGAGAATCTAGTCACATTGCATGACTTGAGTATTCCACACTACTTATCTATATATATATATATATATATATATATATATATATATATATATATATATATATATATATATATATATATATATATATATATATACATACACACATAATGATACAATCAAGTGAATACTATGTGCGATAGGGCCAAAGTTTATTCCCATTTACTGTAGTTCGTAAAACTTCTCCACCTAGTGTGGCTAACCAAAAAGTCATAGGACGGACTTCTTAATGAATCTAAAATGAACCATTCCACCTTAACTTAAATTCCCCCACTTGGTTTTTCATTTTTGAATAAAAAAATAACACCAAATCAATAAATCCAAAATAGAGGTATTCATAAATCACAATCATGTTGGCCCTCTTGATGTTGTTGAACTTCTTTTGTAAGGAGAATTCTTTGATATTAATCCTCTTCAAGTTTTCGTGGAATATCAAGTGGAAAGCCAACTTATTCTTACCAGATGCTAATTTCAAGGTGTAAAATTGATAGCAACTTTATAAGACGTATGATGAGCCCACAAAATAGAAGATATATATTGTTTTCATTTACTGGGATATTCAAGAAATTTTTGTAACATCATGAGCAGCACTTTATTTGTACTTTTTGTCAAGCAGTTTGCCCTTAGATAATATGGAGAACTAAATTTATGTTCAATATAATAATAATATAGAATTGACTTAACTTTCTCAAAACTGCATACTACGATCAAGAACTAATTCTAAAGGAAGTCCAAAGTGCAGAAATAATTCCGCAATTAATATTGCAGCAAATTTCTTTTCATAACATGCTGCAAACTTCATGCTTCATGCCATTGAGTGCAATAATCTCTACAAGTAAGGATGAAAGTTTTACCAAAAAGTGTGGGAGGGCAAATAAGGCCAATAAAATACAAACCCCATTTTTTAAAAGGGATCCAAGAGTAGTATAGATTGCAATGAAAAATGGTAAATATCTCATGATTCTCCCATCTATTGGCCACGATCACAATGTTCTACATAATCACGAAATGTTTGTGTTTACAATCTCAGGTTATTTGGGTGACTTGGATATCCAAATTAAGTCTCCTCATGTCTATCTCGGCTTGCCTACCAATGTCATCTCAATACTAAAGTTTGAGTTTGATCGATTCTCCCATCTTGAGTGTGCATCTCACTCTTCCTTTTTGAGGTCTTCGATAGTTCCTTGGGAAATCTCTTGAGCATTATAATTTTAGAGAAGGACCATAGTCCTTTTGCAGTTTGAAGTATCCTCATGCTCTTTCTAGAATCAAGACAAAAGCCTTTGATCACTATGGTTTGAGGTTGCTTTGGTGGAGGAAGTAGACAATAAAGTATGAAGTGATTTCCTCGACATTAGTAGCATGGTCCTCTAGGTTCCTCAGGTCTCATTTGTCTCAATTTGGGCATAATATTTTGAATTCTTGTACATTGCATTTGAGTATTCAAGCTCCCAATTAGGTTCTAAAAGTGATGCTTCATATTGACAGAGCTCATTATGCTTAGGAGATTCTATAAAGTAAGTCATTGTAATATCTATATGTGTGGAATCAAAGCTTTGAGCATTAGGGTCATTATTGAAATCAAACGTTGAGGTCGCTATTGTGCCTAAGAGTATGGTTGGTATGCTTTTTGTGGCTGATAGTAAGGTTGTTGATATCGGTTTTGTTTTCTACAAGGTTGTTGATAAGGGTGCTGATAGTTTTGCCATACCACCTATTTATTGTGGGGACAATCTTGTGCACTATCATTTGTGTATTTTCTCTCAATGATGGAGTATTGGGCGTTAAATTTTTGGGAATTCATAGCTAGCAACGAGAAAACATTGGCCATGTAGTCTTAACAAGTGTAATAACGCTTTATTGGGATCACTCTAGGGGATTTTCTAGTTGGTATTCCTAGCTTTCGAGCAACTTGTTCAGCCAATTCATCTATTTATGTTGAGGTTTAGGAAGTGAAGCTAGTAGAAAAATCTGAATCCTCATGGATTTTAGAAAGTTCTAACTTGCCACCCAAATTATCCTCAATATCAATGCACATTTGTACCCACTATTGCTTCATAGTTTGAGACTCCTTAAGATAGACATATGATTGTAGTTTTGAACTCAATAAGCCCTCTAAAAACAAGGAAGCTTGCTTAGCCTGAGTAGGTATCTCTAGGTTTGGATATCTTTCAATGTATTATCTAAACTTACATCTTGACAACCTAATAAGGGTTGGAACTATGTTACAAGGTTATTCCAAAAGCATTCTATTGCATGAATAAATCCTCAACCTTCTCAACTCTTAACACTTGCTTGAGTCATTGAATTCATATATAATTGCTCCATCTACTTCACTAGGCTTTTTTTATTTAAACTTCCAAAATGCTTCATCAATCTCTTTATTCATGAAGAGTTCTATACTTTCATTGTCTTTTGGAATCCAACTTGGTGTTATGATTCTAGACACGATTCCCTTGCATCTAGATGTTCTAGTATCTCTTTCTTGGTTCTCTTAATCCAAGTTTTTTCGACTAAGGGAAAACTGATGAGAACTCGTGTGTCGTATCTAGTAATCTACTTACCACATACATGGTTTCTTGCTTATCAATATAAGACGCTTCTTTTAATTAGACCACGGGTTTATCAATTCCAAAGGGGTACTCTAGGTTCCTAAGCTAGACCACCAATCATTTCAAATCATCCTCATAGATGCGAGCACCTAAGTAGTTAGTTTGGATATATTTGAGCTTAGCTTTATAAGGATCCTATGGAGTTTCTATGTATGCTAACATTGAACTACCTACTAGAGCATTTATGCCAAAAGACATTTTAGAGTCATTGGTGTTTATGTTGAATTCCTATGGATAGTCACTCAACTATTGAGTAGAAGACCTAGTTGTATGGCTGACACTAGCCTCAAAAGATGGAATGCTTTGTCTATCCGCTCTTCCTTTGTGTCTACCTAGCCTAAGGTTCATGTGATCCACTTAATTACCCAATGATACATTAAAAAATATTTCAAGGTTCTTTTTTATCAACTACTCATTCATTTTAATTTCCTTTGGTGTATAGGCATGTCTTTATAATCACCTCATTAGGAACACTTTGAGTTTACTATTAGTTTTCACTAGATCAATAAATTATTTTATTCATTTACATTTTTCCACTACTTTGCTCTACCTAAATCTTGGACTTTGAATAGCTCTTCTACTCAAGACGCTCTTCCTAAGCTTCATTCTGCACTCATTACTTTCTTGCATACCAAATAGCTCCAAATCTTTGTAAAAAAATTAAAATTTAGGTTTAATTTGACAAGAATTTGATAGATAACAAACATTTCTAAGAATCATGTCTATCATACTAGATGATGTCTATCACGAATAACTATTTATCATGATACTTCATGGTAGATGGGTCTATTGCAATAGATCACATCTATCATCTATCTTCTATCATCTTTTGCAAATCTTTCTCTATCATGGTAGAGGGGCCTATCACAATAGATGGCCTCTATCATCTCTCACGGGGTCCTCTCTCTATGGATAGATGGTCCTATCATGATAGATGGTGTTCTTCATCTATTCTCAATCGCGGATTCTAGTATGTCACGATAGATTGTATATATGATAGATGGTGTCTCTCTTGCGGGTCTATCTCTTGGGATAGATGAATTTAATAGCATAGACTCATCTCTCATGATAGACAGGTGTCTATTGTGGTTTTTTCATTTGTCCTCATGATAAATGGGTCTAATGTGATAGATTGGTCTATCATGATAGATGGTAATTTTGCAACTATCAGTAGTGTTCTGAAATGCTCATGATGTGTGTTCTATCATGCCTATGATGAAACTACGAAAAATTTGAATTTTTTTGCCTATCCTTATAGAGAGGAGCCATTGTCTTGGGCTTGGTGCAAGGTTCTGTCATACATGACGATGTTATTCGAGCTGAGGATGGAGGTGGTCCATTCTTCAATCCAAAGCTCATGACCATGAACATGTATGCTCCAAATTCTATAATCAATGTAGTTTTGTGTTGATCCTCCTCAGTAACATGAATCTAATTAGAGCCAGAAAATCCATCTAGAACTCTATACATTTCATGTCTAGCTACTGCATCCAACACCGCATCACAAAATGGCATTGAGAAAGGATCAGTAATTGTTGCTGCATTTAATTTTCTATAATCCATGTAAATCCTAAACTTCCCATTCTTCTTTGGAACAACAATAATAGGAGATAACCATGTTACTTGATTAACTGGTTTGATGAATCCAACTGTCAATAACTTGTCAATCTCCTCCTTAACCTGTTTTGAAATTTAAATTAATCCGATGTTGATGTAGATCTTGGTTTATGCATTTCACTTGTGAGTAATCCCAAGCAAAAACATCAATGTACTCCTTCAATAAACAAATCAGATCTTCCAAGAATTGGCCTTCTAATTCTTTGCTTACTCTCACCATCTTTGGTTCAGAATCAGTTCCCAAATTAACTTCCTGAAGTTTATCTTCCTTTACTCTACCCAAGATTGCATATTTTTGTTCATATATTTTCTCAGATAAGTTAATTACCTCTTTTTCTTGGTACTCCAATTCTTACCACAACCTCTTCATATTCACTCTCTGATTCTGAATCAGTCGTTCCTTTGTCTGACTCAAATTCTTAATTGGATTTAGCATCTGAAGTGGATTCATTGTGCGTCTTCTTAGATCTACCAAATCTTTTTCCTACTCTTGTAGCTGCTAACACTAACACATCAAAATCGTTAGATATATCCACACTTGCTATTGCATGACTAATGCTACTCCTTAATCCTTTGAGGAAATAACCTACCAACATCTCGTTGATAGGTCTCTCATTGCCTTGTAGTCGCTCAAGAAAAATCTTGAATCTTTGATCATAATCTTCAACAAGCATATTCTTCCGTCTAATTGCTCCTCCTCAACACATGAGAAGTAGTTTTTTCTTTCCTAAATCTTGATCAAAAAAAAAATTAATGCATTTTATGTAGAAAAATGAGCAATACCATATTGACTAAACCAGCTCATTGCTCTTCCTTCTAATGTAGTTGTGAATTGCTAGAGTTTTATTGCATCATCATATATTGCTTGGTATCCATTTGCTGTCCACGTTATTTCAAATTGAGCAACATGGCAGTCTGCATCCTCCTTTGAACCTTCTTTGAAATGCGCTGCTTTTAATTTGGGATTTGGAGGTGGTCCTGCCATGGGCAATGGATGAGGTGCACGCATAGTTCTTTGACTGGTCATCCCTACAACTGGGTGAAAGTGAAGTCCTCTTTAAACTCCTATAACTACTTCTTTTAGGAACAACACTCCTAAAAGGAGAAGAGATGGGTACATAATGGTCCATGCCCAATTTCCCAAGCTAAGATAGTTTTTTCACAGAAAATAATGTCAAGGTGGCTAGTACTTGCATCGTCCCATATGATCAAAAAATCCTATCATAGTTAGTAAAGATGGTGGTGGCAGAAGACTGAAGAACACCCAAATTAGTCAAAAGTTATCTGAGCCACACGCTCTCAACAGTCAATGTGAAAGTTTCCCTATACTCAATCTCACAAGTAGAAGTGGCTAGAGTAGGCTGATTCTTGTTCAAACAAGATATGCATGAGCTACAAAGCCTGAAGCAAAAACTACTCATGGACACATGAGTGTAATGATCCCTCCTTGGGATAAAATAATCCAAGTGCCGGCTACCATTCAAGTAGTTATAGATGCGCTTAATAGCCTACCAGTGCTTGACACTTGGGCAATGCATAGATCTATTTTTGTGAGAGACAAAAACTGAATATCATGCCAAGTACACATAAGTAAATCAAGCATCCACATATTGATAAAGAACAACATCAAATTCATCTCCAACATTAAGGAGACCCAATCATAAACCTATTTTGCATGGGATTCCCAATAGGTTTGCAGTCCTCAATGCCTAAGCACTGCAATAATGGCTAAATATATTTTGTTTGATAGAAAGATATTCACCTATCAATTTGCATAAATTGAATGATCAAATAGTGATGCAAACGATCCAAATATCACATCTCAAAAGAGGCATGAAAATAAGCCTTAAGTTTGTCAATATGCTTCTCATGAGGACCAATGAGTATCATATCATGAGTATATACAACAATGATCAAGAGTAAAAAATCTACACGCTCAACATATAAGGTGCTCTATGCTGGAATGTAGCCTCATTTGGATGAATACATGACTACCTGTTGGAGAATCAATCACAAATTGTACCCAAATTTGAAGGTCAAAGTCTAAGAAGAAAAGCACATGATTTTGTGAAGGGAAAAGTTTACACATGTATTATATTTGTAAAGTTAGACTTAACTTTAGTTCTAGAATTTTCAAAAAGTCATGAGATTTAGAAAATCTACATAAGCTAGTTTGTATCAACTCATGCATAGTGATAGAATGAGAGAGAGAAAGCTAGAATGTGAAAAAGAGTTCATTTTGTATGACTAAGTATAGTTGGGCTTTTCTGAGTAAGAAAGCACCTGTAAACTTTTGTGTTTGTCATAGCTATTAAAAGAACTAATTAAACTTTTGTGTATGAGACTCTCTCCTCCATATTCATGCTTTGCGTACTCTGTAATGATCTCAAAAGTTCAAGTTTCTCAAGCAAGTCGATGCATGGCATCGAGATTGAGATGATAAGTCATTATTTTATACATTTGCTTTAACTAATGTTGTAAAGTTTTTCAAAACAAGAGGTTGTTGGGCCAATTCGATGCCTTGCATCAAGTTATAGTTGATAACCTCTTATTTTCTATGCCTATGATTCACCCGATGAGTTTGTGCTTGAAAAAAGTGAGGTTTTATGTGGGAAGTCAATGTGTGACATCGAATTCATGCTGAAAAGTGGACTTTTATGCACCAAGTCCATGCTATGCATCAAATTTGCAGTATAGGGACATACTTTTAGCGAAAACAAGCAAGGTTTCCTATTTTGGCAAAATATACAGGGTCAACTTGTGAAGGTCATAACATGCTCATTAGTGCTTCGTTTTTATCAACTAATAGCTTATTGAAAGGCTCATCTCTTCTATTTACCAAAGGATCGTGGCAAAAGATTATTTGTGCTAGCAAAAATATGCAAAATATTGAAGGTATGTCATTTGAGTGACTAGAAATTTCTGAAGAAGTAAAGTCCTGAGTTTTGGCTTTCATTTCTCAAAGTTTGGAGAAGCATTGAGTTAATGGTGACCATAGAGGCTATCTAATATCACATTAGTTCATTTCTTTTGATGTTACATACATCAACAAGTGGTATCAGAGCATAAAGGTTCTATAAAGCAGAAGGCGTCAAAGGTATGAGAACTTTTGGATACTTTTCATTAAAGTTTGAAAGCTCAAGCATTCAAAGACACAAGGCATTAGAAGATTACTTCAAAAGTACATTCATATGCAAAGAACTTCAAAAGGTATTATTCTTTATCCCTTAAACTCATAGGTTGAAGCAAAAGCAAAGAATTATGGCAGATCATATCTCCATTGACAAACTGGACATAGATAATTATACTGCATGGGTAATGAGAATGCAAGCCTTACTTATGAGTAAGGATCTCATGGTGTACATAACAGATGAAGAAGAGAAGCCACTATTTGAAGATGAAAGCCGACCAAAGAAAGAGGAACTAGATGCTTTAAAGCATTGGGAGGAGAAGGATGCAAGTGCAAAGGCTTACATCTATGATACAATCTCAGATCATTTGCTACCACACATTAGAGGATTGGAATGAGCTGAAGATATATGGAATGCATAGGAGTATCATTTCTTGTACTATTAAAGCAAGGAAATCAAGTCTATGGTTAGAGTTAACAACATTCAAGAACAAGCCAATTCAAAGTATTATTGATTATGTCACTAAGATGAAGGATGCAGTAGATAGTCTTGGATAGATGATGATGTTGAAGATCATAGATTGATTGCTCAATCGCTTGCATGTTTTAGAGGAGATAAACAATGGAAACCTTTTGTCTTGTCAACAGAAATTTTTTTGAGTCATTATGTTCCAGAATTGAATCGATTGCTTGGTTTGATGCTCAACATTTGAGCAAGACTTGAAGGGAGATGGAGATAAAGGAAAACGTTCTGCAATGTACACAAAGAAAAAGAAGAATGGAGATAACGGTAAAGCAAAAGATGAAGAGGAATTGAGTTCTCAAGTTTATTATGCAAGAGGTAGAAGCACTGCCAGAGGAAGAGCAAGAGGTTTTGGAAGAGGAAGAGGTAATCACATTAACAATAAGAAGGCTTGATGGACCTGTGGATTGAGTAATCATTTGGCTCATGACTGTTGGCATAATCAACAAGGATGAAATCAAAATCAGAATAACAATAGCAGAGGCAGAGGTGGAAGATATCAAAGTTATTCTCAGAGAGGTAGACAAAGTCAAAGAGGAGGCTATGGTAGAGGTGGAGGAAGAAGTTGGGGATAGAATCAATCCCACAGCACCACTTACTACAACTATGCAAATGAAACACAGAATGAAAGTCATACATCACTGATGATGAATTCAGTCCGCACATCAGATAAAGCAGATCTAAAGGTATTTTACATTGACTCGGGATGCTCTAATCATTTATCATGAAACATAGAATTGATGTCAGAATCCGAAAAAGGCATTTCTAGTCATGTAGTTCCAACAAGTGATAATACAAGACATAGAGTACATTCAATTGGAAAAGTGAAATGCAAAAGTGGAGTAGATTTTCTAAAAGATGTTTTGTATGTTCCCACACTACCTAAAGACCTGATTAGTGTGCAACAAATAGGTGAAAAAGTTTTTCACGTCAGGTTTACAAATGAAGGAGTATTTGTTGAAGATCCAAAGAATGATATAATCAGATTTTCAATGGTAAGAAAGAAGGTAGACTCTTTACTTTAAGAGTGCAAGGAAACATTGGTCAAGCCTTGCTCACAGATGGTGGAGTGATTACAGAACTTGATCTCTGGCATAAGAGAGTAGGTAAATTCAATGAAAGAGGAATTAAAGCTATGGTTTCAAATCAATCTATAATAGGACTACCAAATGTGTAGAGCCAACATATGCTTTATTAATGTAAAGCATGTGAGATGGGAAAAGCACAAAGGTTACCATTTCAAAAGAAAGGATTCAAAAATGATAAGGTACTAGAGCTTATTCGTACAAATGTATGGGGGCCAACAAAAGAAGGATCTATTATTGGCTCAAGGTACTATGTTCTTTTCATTGATGATGGTACCAGATGAATAACTCTTTATGTTTTGAAGGAAAGATGAGAAGTGTTTGCAGCTTTCAAGCATTTTCATGCATATGCAGAGAGAGTCACAAGTCAAAAGCTTAAGAGATTGAGTTCTAATGTAGGGGGAGAATACTTCTCCCAAGAGTTCAATGATTATCTTTGGAATGCATGTATTAAGAGAAAAATAACCTACAAGTATAGACCACAACAAAATGGTGTAGCAGAAAGAAGGAACAAGACTTTGGTTGAGTTTGCTAGAGCTATGCTAAAAGAAAAGAATTGTCCAAATTATCTTTGAGTTGAGGCTATAAATATAGCTACATATCTTGTGAATAGATTACCATGTACAATTCTAAATGGAATGACTCCATATGAAGCTTGGTGGGGTAAGAAACCAACACTAGATCATTTTAAAGTGTTTGGATCAATTGGATATGCTTATGTGCCATCACAAATTAGATATAAACTTGAACCAAAGGCTACAAAATATGTGTTCATTGGTTATGATAAAAAGTATATGGGTTACAGGTTGTTGAATCCTCTAACCAAACAATTTCTTGTTTCCAGAGATGTTACATTTGATGAAGAACAAAGTTGGTATGTAGATCAAAGTCATACTGTTGAAGAATTTGAAGGAGAGGTAAGAAGATGTGAGAAAGGAAACTCAAGTGTGCAAGTGAATGGAGATGAAGAGTATATGCAAACAAGTACATCCAGAAGTGGATTAACAAGAAGAAATGAAGAAGCTCCTATATTTGATGAAGAGGTGTATCTAGAGACACATGAAGAATTTGAACCAAGGACATCAATTAGGACAAGAAGACAACCAGAAAGGTATTCTTATGATACTTCTTACATAACTCAGAATAACTATGCATAAATGGTCAAAGATGATGAAGAACCTTAGAATGATGATGAAGCATAAGGTAAGAAGCAATGGGAAGAAGCAATGAAGGAAGAATTCAATGCACTAGAGGAGAACAAGACTTGGGAACTTGTTCCTAAACCAAATGGTAAGAAGGTAATTGGAAATAAATGGGTTTATAAATTAAAGAAGCTTGCAGATGGAATTATAGGCAAATAGAAAGCTAGTCTCATGGTGAAAGGATACGCCCAAACATATGGCATCAATTATGCTGAGACATTCAAACCTGTAGCTAATATGTCAACTATATGGACAATCATTGCTATTGCAGCTTCAAAAGGATGGACTCTGAGTCAATTGGATATAAGGAATGCATTTTTGAATTGATACATATCAGATGCGATATACATGGAACAACCTCAAGGGTTTATAGATTCTAGGTATACAAATTTTGTTTGCATATTGAGAAGAGCACTATATGGATTGAAGCAAGCTCCAAGAGCATGGAACTAGAGACTGGTGAAGTATCTCAATGACCTTGGATATCAAAGTTCAAAAGTAGATCCAAGTCTACTCATCAAAAGACCACATGAGGGTACAATCTACATTTGTATTTATGTAGATGACATTATAATCATAGGTACTTCAAATGAAGGATTTAAGGAGGTAAAGAGACTACTTGAGAAAGAGTTCAAGATTAGTGATCTAGGAAAGTTATCATACTTTCTTGGTATCGAAGTCACTTACACGGATCATGGCATATATGTATCACAAGAAAGGTATCTTCTGAACCTATTGAAGAAGTTTGGTACCGAAAATTAGAGAGAAGCTTCAACTCCACTTGAAGTTAATCACAAGCTCAATAAATATGATGGTGCAGAATACAAAGATATGAGGAAGTATCAATCTCTTGTGGGTAGTTTGATTTATTCTACACTAACAAGACGTGATCTTAGTTATGCAGTGGGAGTTTTGTCACAATTCATGCATTTTCCAAAGGATCCACATTGGATTCTAGGTCCAAGAGTTGTCAAATATATCAGAGGAACCATAAAGGAAGGATTATATTATCCTTTTACTTTAGATTTGAAGTTGAGAGCCTATAGTGACTCAGAATGGGTAGGTAATCAAGATGAGAGAAGATCAACTCATGGCTACATGATATATATTGTTGATAAGCTTGTAAGGTGCATTGAGGTGCATTAACATTATGTCAGGGAGAGGTTCTCTGCTAGCAAGCTCAGCTTGGCATATGTACCCAGGTAGGAGAACATTGTAGACCTTTTTACAAATGATGTGCCTATGGAGAAGTTTAAAGCTTTCCACAAAGCTTTGGGCTTACTTCCTTTTGTGGATTGATTCCACATAGCTTGGCACTTCCTTATACAAGAGTGCCAGCTCCTTTTTCACTACATCACTCCCAGGGGGGATTTGTTAATATATTTAGGTAGTGATGTGTGTGAACACTCTAGGACCACTAGGGTAATTTTTTCCCTCTTTAGGAGGTTTTTCCCCTGTCTTGTATATACACCTAATGCACTAATGGGCTACTTATCTTTGTACATTCTCGTGGTAATAAATTCACTGTTGTGTGCTGTTCTGAAAGCTTCATCTTCTTCCTTGTGTTGTTTGCATGCTTCTCTAGACGTCTAACTCCAAGAAAATTATGATTATCTGATGCAATGGTGATATGGCCATAAAAGATGTGGTGGATATGTCCCTATAATTGGAACATAAATTTGGAGGACTTGTAGAGGATTGAGAGTGGTAGCGGATCAAGAGTGCCAAGATAATATGAGATGATTTGATGAAATAGGTATTTTGCACCGAGTGCAAAAATTTTGGTCATACAACAAGCGACTCCATTAAATTATTTGTTTTATAAAATCTACTAGTGTGTTGATCATATTATAGAGAGTTGCCCGTACAATACAAAGTCACTTAGCAAGCATACAGTAAATTTTGCCATCGAAGATCCTATTGAGCCTTCTCTTAGTTACATTCCTGTACACTATAGGACTCCTAAGTACCTAAGTAATTCATAGTACTAATCCTATCCCAATAAAACTTTCGACAATAATAAATGTTCATCCATGAAAAACAATCTAACTGCAAGAGGATTGCTACCAGGTTGTTTTTCAAACCTTTTCACAAAGTCTCTACCACATCTTTTGTTTGTTGAAGAAGAGCATCATCATTTCCTGTAATCACAAGGTCATCTACATAGAGCACAAGCACAATTGTCTTCCCTCCTCTCTTTAGAACATACAAGTTAGCATCAGAAGCACATCTTTTGAAACCTAGATCCAAGAGATACTTATCTATCCGTTGATACCATGCTCTAGGGGCTTGTTTTAGCCCATATAATGCATTTTTCAGCTTACATACCTTGTTCTCTGAATGCGGAGCCTCAAACCCTGGCGGCGGAGACACATATACCTCCTCCTTGAGGTCTCCATTCAGGAACGCTAATTTGACATCCATATGATAGACTGGCGAACACTTATGTGCAGCCACAGCTAGTGCTACTCGGATAGTACTCATTCTTGTAGTTGGGGCAAATGATTCACAAAAGTCAATGCCTTCAACTTGTGAGTAGTCCTGTGCAACATGTCTTGCTTTATACTTTTCTAGAGTTCCATTAGCCTTGTACTTTAGCTTCCAAACCCACTTGGTGCCAATGAATTTATGCTTAGGGGGTCGATCCACTAGCTCCCAAGTTTCATTCTTCATGATATTGTTGTATTCTGATTGCATAGCAGCCCTCCAATTCCGATCATGGAGTGCCTCTTCCACATTGGTTGGTTCCTTTGCTTCTTCTTGAATGAGATCAACCATCAAGGCTGTGTTTACAATATGGGAGCTTGCTCATCTCTGTTGCTCTATTCTCTATGATCACCTCGGTCCATCTGCAACCTGTTCTAGTGACTGTGGGATGGGCTTTGCAGAATCATAGAGTTGCGTCACCCAACGTGGCAATGGATTTTTCCATTTGGGTGTCAGCAGGTTGGTGACTTTCAGACTCATCATCTAAAGATGATGCTTCCTTCTCTTGTGTAGAAGGGATAGATCTTGGGCCAGGTTCATAGTGGATTCCCCCTTCACCTGAGGATAAAGTGGAAGCTCTCTTTTCCTCCTCCATTGCATGTGGCTGCTCCTCCTTAAACACCACAACACGACTCACCATAATCTTCTTAGCCTCAGGGTCATAAAGCTTATAAGCCTTCTTATCTTCATTGTACCCTAAGAAGATACATTTGATGCTTTTTAGTTGAAGCTTGTTTCTCTCCCTATCCAGAACATGTACATAACATTCACTTCCAAATACTTTAAAATGGAAAACAGAAGGTTTTTTACCAGTGTAGGCTTCTTGTGCAGTCTTCCCATCAACTGCCTTGGTGTAGCTTCGATTCAAGATGTAGACAACAGTGTTGATAGCCTCTACCCAAAATTGATTAGGCAATTCCTTTCCTTTTAACGTGCACCTTGCCATCTCCATGATGGTTCGATTCTGATGTTCTGCAACACCATTCTGCTGAGGAATATGTGCCACTATGAGTTGATGCTCGATTCCCTTACTCTTGCAAAAATCTTCAAACTCTATTGATGTGAACTCACCACCACTGTCTCTCCTAAATTTCTTCATCTTCTTCCCTCTTTTAGTTTCAACAAGCTGAAGCCATTCTTTAAACTTACCAAAAGCTTGAGCCTTATTGTGAAGGAAGTACACCCACATCTTCCTACTATAGTCATCGACAAGTAACATGAAGTAGGAAGATTTGCCCAAGGCCTATGTAGGCATTTTTCCACACAAGTCAGCATGCACCAACTCTAGAGGATAGCTTTCCTTATTCATGCTTTCTTGTGAAAATGCCTTCCTCTGTTGCTTGCCCATCATGCAAGCTTCACATGGTTCCTTCATTTCTGCAACCGATAGTAGGTGTGCAACCATACCCCTGCGATGCATCTCCTTCAGTACAGGGTATCCAATGTGGCCAAATATCTCATGCCATAGCTTACTTGTGCCCTCGTTTGTAGTGGCTGTAAGAGCACACAACCCATACATGTTCTTCCTCCTTATGCCAGTCCCAACAGTGTTGTTGTTACCATCCATAATCTTAGCTCTTATCTTACGAAAAGATACTTGATGACCTTGATCTGTTATAGAAGCTACTGAAAGTAGATTTCGTTTTATTTGTGAAACATACAACAAATTTGAAAGCTTTCTGATATCGCCATCAGAGTTAATGAAAGAAATCGTACCTTTGCCCTCTATAAGACATCTTGCATTGTTCCCTACATTTACTGTGATGGGTTCCTTTAGAGGTTGTTAGGAAGTGTAAAGGTCTTTTCTACTCATCATGTGACGAGATGCACCACTATCCAATACCCATGAGTCATCTGTTCCTGACAAATAACTCAAGCTCTATTTCTGCTATGTTGGCAAACTCCTTGCCCTTGCCACCTTTTGAAGAGCCAATCTTCTCTTCTACCTTCTTCATACGACAGTCTTGGATTCTATGTCCTTTCTTCTTGTAGTGGAAACACTCTCCCTTGAACTTCTTTTTGTCGTTTTTCTTTTTTCCTCCATCTTTTGAAGTCTGATTTGCGTCCTTTGGCATTTGCTATGAATGCAACATCTCCTTTGCTACCACCACTCCTTGCCTTGAGCCACAACTCCTCCTCCATGAGTAAGGCACTAATTTCTTCAAATGTTAGTGGTTGAGGTCTGATTTGAGTGTTAAGAGCAGTTACCAAACCATCAAACTTAGGTGGACAAATTTGAGGACAACATCCAGCTAGCTCCTCACTTGAGTTTTGAACACCTGATCCCCCCAGTTGATCTCGTAGATTCTTTATGCGAGTGATAAACAGCTCTGTAGTCTCCCCATCAGCAAACTGTTCTGCTACAAGCTGATTCTCCAAGTTCTGAATCCGTGCCTGCTTACGAGTTTCATATTGATTTCTCAATATGTTCCATGCTTCACATGCCTTCATTGTATGCTGAATGAGAGTCAAAACACTATCAGAAGTACTTGTAACTAGAGCACAGAGTGCATCTGCATTTCTATGTTTCCAAGCACATAGAAGATCAGCATTAGGCGGAATCATTCGACTAGGAATGTTTGGATTAGGTCTTTCTTGGGGCTCATGATTAGTCCTAAGAACAGTCTCCAAAAGCTCATATGAATCAAGAATAGAAGTAATTTTGAACTTCCATAGGGTGTAGTTCGTACCATCAAGCTTACCTTCTATGAAGGCTGGTGGTCATATCCACAATGTTGGGATGACTAGCATCATTGCTGGTCCTGCTTGTGTGCCACCTACTCCTCTTGATGAACCACCTCCACTCCTAGTTGTAGATGATGACATGCCCCTTGAAATCTTTTCTCTCTTGTTGTTTAGACCTCTGCAACCTCTGTGTTTCTACTTCTGCACCACTCAGAGCCTCCTAAGCTCTGATACCATGTAAGAAAATAACAGCACAGTGGAATAGACCTGTAAATAGAGTTGAGAGAAAAACGCAGACAAAGATAGACGTAGACTGAGAGATAGAGAACTCAAATTCTTAGATTGCCAAGCATAATCGAGTTACAATGATGGTGTTATCCACCCATGCGCTCCCACTGTGGAGCTTAGATGGCGATCTAGATAGACTCTAGATGAAGGGCTTACTAGCGAGCAATGCTATGTAAAGCTCAACCTAGGCTGTACTTATATAGCTTTTACAAGGCGGTTTGGTAGAGATAAACATAGTCGGGAGATACAAAATAGTCGATAAAATATATGATCCGACAATATCTCCACGACCTATAGTCCTACCATCTCGGCGGCCCTACGGGCCAGAGCGATAGGCCGCCCGGACCCCGCAGAAGCGGCAAAGCCTCCCTCTGCACTCCCCCCATTAAGGGAAAACTAGAACTAGAAGATAACAAATCTGATTATTGGATGGATTTTTGGTAGATTTTGATGTTTCTAAATAGTACATGGGAAAACTACGTTGGTTTAGGATACCACATGTTAATTTCCTTTTCTTTTGTATGGAGATTTTGTCATCCAAATTTTCTAAAGTGGTGAAAGGAGAAGCTAAGGGTTCTTTTCTCCTAAAGTGGTGAAAGGGGAAGCTAAGGGTTCTATTTGCTAGCATTTTCTGATAGCCACCAGAAGGATTGAACTTATTTTCAATGTCTTCTATGAACAACTTTGATAGTAAGTTGTTCCCCCAGAGGTGTTAGTGAGGCTATAATGTGGTTGAATACCACTCAATATTCTTTCGGTGTCATTACAATCTAATGGTCAGCTTCAAAGTTAGGAATATATAGTTCTTTGGTTGCTACATATTCTTCTACACATGTTTTGGGGCTTCAAGCTAACTTCATAAAGTGAAAAATTGTGTATCATATGTGTATCTAGGGTAACATTGTCTAGAGAACAAAACATGCATGCATCTTTGCCTAATGCCTCCACTTATTTCCATCCCTAGTGTATGTCCCCATCGAGGCCAGCAATGTTAACCTCTACTAGGTACTGCACTAAGGAATAAACTATTTTAAGTATGCTAATTTTGTTGTATAATAATGGTCAATTAAGGGTTCTTGGCTTAAGGAATCTTGAGGTCTAGGTCCTTGAGTTTTCCCATACTAAATCCTTTCTGTTCTACCTACTACACAATTTTGATAATACTATTTACTAGCTACTATACTAATATATTCACATTATCACCTAGCTTATGAATCACATCTTTAAACACTCAAAACACTACACCAAAGAAGTTCCTGCACATAATTAAATATTACAAAATTGCTTAAGAGTGCACAAAATGTAAGAAAATAACAACAAAGCGGAATACACCTGTAGATAGAGTTGAGAGAAAAACACGGACAAATATAGACAGAGACTGAGAGATAGAGAACTCAAATTCTCAGATTGCGATGCCACAAGGCCTTTATTTTCACCTTAAATGGAAACCCAATGGCCTGGAAGTTTGTGCCCTATCTAACCTAATGGCTAGGCTCACAGAGATCATCTAAAACCATCAACGGTCTGATGGAGAGTGTTAATCTCCAAATGAAAAAGCTATCCTTGATGTTAGACCACCTCTATATCAAGAAGAACTTTAAACTCCAACCAATTTTGGAAGACAAGTACCAAACTGTCAAGATTCTAGCTAACTGTGAAGAAAGTCATTTCACAGAAAAGTCTGATGCACATTACTCACTTATTGATTAATCATTTGTGTAAAGTTTCTGATGAAACTTTGTAGCATGTGTCATCTAGAGTTTGTGCAACTCCTCCAACTTAAAACACGTCAAAAGCTTAAGGATCTTATGATAAATGATCCAAACAATCTACCATGTCTGAAACTCCATTCATGTAAAGTCGACTTTGACACCTGCAACTTCTAACACATAGTTCTCCCAAACTAGAACCCGTTTAAGCGAATGCTTTTAGCCATAGATGGCTTACCTTTCAACTTAGATTTTGACTCCTCATTTGTCTAAAACTTTACACTATGCACTTAGAACTGACCATTTCTTTGACAATCGGGATTGCACCTGTTTTAGAAGACACTCAATACTTTCTCACATATAGATATTCCTATACAAAATTCTCTCAGCCTGTTTGCATTTAGGCTCTTAAACTTTAACCATAGATAGAATAACTATGGAGTTAGATGTGTACAAAAGGATTTCTGATAAAATCAAACACAAAAGGAGAACTAGAGAAAAGATCGACGTGCAATTCTCGAAACATTCATTCTATTTTACTCTTCATACACCTGATGGATGATATGCTCAATACTTATCATCTATTCATCCCTTTCTCATCTATACTTCATCTCTCTTATATAATACGACCATCTACATGTATGTATGTATGTATATATATATATATATACATACATATATATATATATATATATATATATATATATATATATATATATATATATATATATATATATATATATATATATATATATATACACATATGAGTATTGATTCGTCATTACTTCAAGTATTTTGAAATATTTACAAAACTAATGTACATATGTTTAAAGAACTTTTCTTCCTGAATCTTTACTTCACTTCATGAAATTGGACTTCAATCTTTTCTTCATGTCTTCATTTCTAAGCTTCATATAATCACCAATTGTTGATTGACCTGCTCCAACAGCTCCCCCTCAATCATCAATTGTGATTACCTGCATCTTCTTTATTCCTGCCATATCTTTAAACCTCTGCAACTTTGGTCCATCCAAGCTCTTTGTCATCATATCTGCAAGTTGATCTTTTGTAGGAGTATGCATAACTTCTATTTCTTTATCAACAAACCTCTCTCTCAAAAAATGATATTGAATCTCAATATGTTTAGTTCTAGCATGGAATACAGGATTTGCTTCCAAATATAAAGAACTCATATTGTCTCCACAAATGATAGGAGTACTCTGAACAATATCAAAACTCTTCATAAGAGTCTTTAACCATATTACTTCCTTTGTAGCTTCTACCATGCCTTTGTACTCTGCTTCTGTAGATGATAGAACAATTGTATGTTGCTTCTTAGAGCACCATGAAATTAGCTTATCTCCCACATAACACAAATATCCATGTGTTGATCTTCTATCATCAGAATTACCTGCCCAATCTGCATCACTGTATATTTTGACTCTTGTATCTGACGTAAATCCATAGTACAAACCTTCTTTAAGTGTGCCCTTGATGTACCTAAGTACTCTTTGTCCTGCAATCCAATGTTCCTTTCTAGGACAATGCATGAATTGAGATAGAACTCCAAGTCCATATGATAAGTCGGGTCTTGTTAATGTAGCATAAATCAAGCTACCCACCAAACTCTCATACAGCTTCATATCTTTGAATTCTTCTCCACCATATCTACTCAATCTATGATTCACTTCCATTGGAGTTGGTGCTATCTTGCAATCTTCCATTTTAAATTTGGTTAGCAAATTTTTCAGATACCTTTCTTGAGTTCCATATACTCCATGTTGAGTATATGAAATCTCCATTCCCAGAAAGAATGACAAATTTCCCAAATCATTGATTTTGAATTCTTTCTCCATCTCCTTCTTAATCATGTGTATACCTTTGTCATCTCTTCATGTAAGTATTATATCATCAACATAAATACAAACATAAATAAATCCATCCTCACTTGCTTTGACTAGCAAGCTACTATCTGCCTTTGATGCTTGAAATCCAAGTTCCTTCAAGAACTTTACAAGCCTATAATTCCATGCCCTTGGGGCCTGCTTCAACCCATACAAAGCTCTCTTGAGCTTACACACATAATTTGAATACACTTGACCTTTGAAACCATCTGGTTGTTCCATGTATACTTCATCTGAAATATAACCATTCAAAAATACATTCTTCACATCTAATTGAGATAATTTCCAACCTTTGCAAGCAGAAATTGCTATGAGAGTCCTTATGGTTTTCATCTTTGCAACAGGACTATAAGTTTCATCATAGTCCACACCATGTGTCTATGCATATCCCTTTACAACAAGCCTGGCTTTGTACCTAGATACACTTCCATCTGCAAACCTTTTTGTTTTGTAAACCCATTTACATCCAATGATCTTTTGACTATTTGGTTTAGGAACCGAATTCCGAGTCTCATTTTCCATCAATGCATCATATTCTTCTTGCATAGCTTTTTCCCAATTCTTCTTCCCTTTGGCTTCATCATATGTGAATGGATCTTCATCTGCTTTTAACATGTAAGCATAATCTTTAGTAGTCAAGAATGAAGTATCATAGCTATACCTTGTAGGTTGCCATTTGTGCCTAGATGACCTTCTGAGTTCTCCATTTCTTGAAGTTTCTGGTTCATCACATTCTGGATCAAACCTTGGCACTTCTTCAACTTCAGCCTGTACTTCATTGTTCTCCTCTTCATCAAATATTTGAACCTTTGATTTACCTTTCTTTTGATTCACAATTTCTTCAACATCTGCATGAATAGTAAGTGTACCTGCATACCAAGTACTTTGCTCATCAAATGTAACATCCTTAGACACAAGGAATTGCTTTGTGGATGGGCTCCACAACCTATATCCCATCTGCTTGTCATCATAACCAATGAATACATACTTGTCTGCTTTAGGTTCCAATTTATGCCTCAATTGAGATGGCACATATGCATATGCCAAGCATCCAAATATTTTACAATGATCAAAGGTAGGTCTCTTACCCCACCAAGCTTCATATGGTGTCATACCCTGCAAGGCTTTACATCGTAACCTATTGACCAAATATGTGGCTGTGTTTACAGCCTCAACCCACAAATAATTAGGACAATTTTTCTCCTTCATCATTGATCTTGCAAACTCAACAAGAATTCTATTTCTTCTCTCTGCTACCCCATTTTGTTGTGGAGAGTACCTACAAGTAACATCTCTCTTTATACCTACATTCCACAAATAATCGCTGAACTCATTAGAGAAATACTCTCCCCCTCCATATGACCTTAACCTCTTCAATTTTTGACCTGTAATTCTTTCAGCATATGCATGATAGTGTTTAAATGTATTAAAAACTTCTTACTTGTCTTTGATCACATAGATTGTGATCGACCTAGTAGCATCATCAACATATATGACATAATATCTTGAACCATTTATACTGAAGTCCTTTGAAGGACCCCACACATCTCTATGTACCAATTCAATTCTTTCTGAATACATAAAACCATGCTTATTATATGATTGCTTATGAGCCTTACCTAGCTGACATGCTTCACATCTATATGTCATATGTTGACCTGCAACATTAGGCAATCCAAGCACTGAACCATTGTTAACCATTTCTTTGATACCTCTTTCATTAAAGTTTCCAAGTCTTTTATGCCAAAGATCCAATTCAGACACCTTTTGCTCTCCATATGTGAACATAGCATGTCCAATATTACCTTGTATCTTTAATGTGAAGAGCCTTCCTTCCTTCTTTCCTGTAACTACACCCTTGACTAGGGTCTTCAACATAAACTCCATCATTAGTAAACCTTACCTCATATCCTTTTCCACAATTTGTCCTACACTAATCAAGTTCTTTGGAATTGTAGGAACATACAGAACCTTACTCAAGAGAGTACTTCCATCTTTAGCTTTAACTAAACCAATTGACTTCACTTTGTGCTTTGTATTGTCACCTGTTTGAACTGTGTGATTGATTGCCTTATGATCTAGATCATTCATCAAAGCAATGTTTCCACTCAGATTATTGCTACATCCTGAGTCAATATAAAATACTCTCATGTCTTCATGTGAGGCTTCACATGTTGCATTCATAATAAGAGTTGAATCTTCTTTCTGATCTGATGCATAATTGTAGTAGATGTTATTATAGGATTGATTTTGGAAGTTTCTTCCTCCACTTCTTCCAAAAGAATTCCTACCACCTCTACCTCTGAAGTTTCCTCTCTGATATCTATCACCTCTTCCTCTTTGATTAAAATTCTGATTAAAGTTACCATTGCTTTGATTATTATGCCAATAATCATGAGATAGATGTTTGGTCTTACCACATATCCAACAAGCTCTGACATTATCTTTGTTATTTCTGCCTCTTCCTCTACTTCTGCCACTTCCTTTTCCTCTTAGGAAGTCTGCTTGACTTGGAGTACCTTCATCTTCAACTGATTGTTGCTTTCCTTTGCCAGCTTTCTTCTTGTCTTTAGAATACATTGCATGACCGGCACTCTTATCAACATCTCCTTTGATATCATTCTCAAAAGTTAGCATATGTCCTAACAATTGATTCAAATCAGGGGTGAAATGATCTAATGAAAGTTCTATAGACAATATAAAAGGATTCCACTTCTCATCTCCTCTTAGCCCTGTGAGAATTTGTCTTACCAACTTATCTTCTTCAATATCTTCATCAACTCCACCTAAAGAATCAGCAATGTCTTTCATCTTTGTCACGTAATCAGATATTGATTGTGAAGCCCTCTTCTTAAATGTAGTAAACTCTACCCATAATGAAGCTTTCCTTGATTTGGTTGTATTCTGAAAATGTTCTTCCAAAGCATTCCATATGTCACGTGCACTTTCAAGTCCTCTTATATGAGGAAGCAAATAATCATTCACTGCCATGTAGATTATGCTCCTTGCTTGAGCATTCTTCTTCATCCAAATCTTTATATCTGCAAGCTCCTCCCTAGTTGGAACACTAGGATCTTTGAACTCTGGCTTTTCTTCCTCTCCTATGATGTATCCCATCAGATATTTACTCATAAGATGAGCTTCCATTCTCATAGACCAAGCTGGATAGTTCTCTCTATCCAACTTCTCAATTTGGAGACTATCTCCCATCCTTTCTTCACCTATACTATCAAATATTTAATCCTTATAAGGAATGAATATACCTTAGCATTGAATTTGCTCCTTCTGATCCTTTTGATAGCCTTTATGTGTCTCCCTTCAGTCTTTCTTTCACACTTTATCCTTTTGTCTCATTTGGTGGGAAAGCCAATTCATGATACATGGTAGCTCACAATCCATTTTGTTCGATTCATTTTTAATAAGAGGATTTCATGCCATTCAAGAACATGCATACTCAACTTATGAAGTTTTCACACTACTTGCTATTTCAAGAGTAGAAGTGTGGGTTTTGTCTTGATTCTAGAAAGAGCATGAGGATACTTCAAACTACAAAAGGACTATGGTCCTTCTCTAAAATAAGAATGCTCAAGGGATTTTCCACGGAACTATAGAAGACCTGAAAAAGGACGAGTGAGATGCACACTCAAGACGGGAGAATTGATCAAACTCAAACTTTAGTATCGGGATGACATTGGTAGCCAAGCCAAGATAGATATGAGACAAGTTAATTTGGATCTCCAAGCCACCCAAATAACCTTACATTGTAAACAAAAATAATTCGTGATTATGTAGAACATTGTCATCCTTGCCAACGAATGGGAGAATCCTGAGATATTCATCATTGCAACCTATACTACTCTTGGATCCCTTTCAAAAATGGGGTCTGGATTTTATTGGCCTTATTTGCCCTCTGACACTTTGTGGTAAAACTTTCATCCTTATTTATAGAGATTATTGCACTCAATGGCATGAAGCATGAAGCTTGGACCATGTTGTGGCACGAGCTTTTGCTACAATATTAATTACAGATTTATTTGTGTGCTTTGGAATTCCTTTAGAATTAGTTCTTGATTGTAGTATGCAATTTTGAGGGAATTAAGTAAGTCAATTTTAAATTATTATCATATTGAACATAAATTTAGTTCTCCATATTATCTCAGGGCAAAGGACTTGTAAAAATAGTACAAATAAAGTGTTGCTCATGATGCTATAAAAATTTCTTGAATATCCTAGTAAATGAAAATAGTATATTTCTTCTATTTTGTGGGCTTATCATACGTCTTGTAAAGTTTTCACCAATTTTACACCTTCAAATTATCATATGGTAAGAATTAGTTGGCTTTCGGCTTGATATGCTACGAGAACTTGAAGAGGATTAATATCAAAGAATTCTCTTTACAGAAGAAGTTCAACAGCATCAAGAGTGCTAGCATGATTGTGATTTATGAACACCTATATTTTGGATTTAGTGATTTGGTGTTAATTTTTTATTCAAAAATGAAAAGACAAGTGGGAGAATTTAAGTTAAGGTGGAGTGGTTCATTTCGGACTCATTAAGAAGTTGGTCCTATGACTTTCTGGTTCGCCACACTAGGTGGAGAAGTTTTACGGACTGCAATAAATGGGTATAAACTTTGACCCTATCACACGTAGTATTCACTTGATTGTATATATACATACATATATATATATATATATATATATATATATATATATATATATATATATATATATATATATATATATATATATATATATATATATATATATTATTAGTACTCTATAACACTCAAGTCATGTAATGTGACTAGATTCTTTCTCATTTGGTGGGAAAGCCAATTCATGATACATGGTAGCTCACAATCCATTTTGTTCGATTCATTTTTAATAAGAGGATCTCATGCCATTCAAGAGCATGCATACTCAACTTATGACGTTTTCACACTACTTGCTACTTCAAGAGTAGAAGTGCGGGTTCCTTGTTTTACCAGTTTTTAAGACCACACTTAATCTCCTTTGTGTACACAATAGCCTGTAACTTACCGACATGAGCCCTCTACAAATAGAGAACTTCGACTAGTTTTTACATACTACAAACTTCTTGATTATGTGTACATTGACTCGCCTCAACCACCTAATCATCTAATAACCCATTCCTTGATTGGCCAGTGTTACAAGCAGTTGGAAATGCATGGCAACCAATGTGGTATGTTGGAACTCTGTACAGGTTTGGATGTTCATATTATTATTGATCTAGAGTATACAAATATGCTCGTTTGCTAGATTCCAATCCATGAAAATTTAGCCTACGTTTGGCAACACTCGCAGTTAATCTTGAGAGGAAGCATTATGGAGTCTCTCAAACTTTGTTTTCATTAACGGTTGATGCTGGAAGTGTAGGAAGACAAGTTAACTCAGTAGAGATTTTATTTCATCACATAAAAAAGGAGATTCGTCAACTTTGCAGAATCCCGAGAAACACTAAGTAGCTAGACACCAAAATTTGCATATTTTTTTTGCTCCTACATCTTGTAGGTCGCCACCATGCCATATGATAGTTAATAGTAGTGGAGAACGTCATGTTCCTCCAAGAACTCAACAATCAAGCTGACAAAACACTTGTGATAGAGGAATTAGAAATTACTGAATCGTAGAAATGAACTAGAACACACATTGTACAGGAAGCATTTCCACGCGCAGAGGAAGAACGCCTTCGTCGAATGCAAGATCAGGTGGATTCATCGAACTTTCAAGAGGATGAAGCACGACAACAACAACAAGAAGAAGTGGCAGAAGAAGAACAAGCAGAACAATGAGGGGTTGCTGCTAAACAAGAAGTATTGTGATGTGAATCACAAATGGTGGCTCAAGAGACACGATCTCCAAAATAGTGAGAACATTCCAGGCAAAAGCAGGAGCAACCTTCTCCCATACAACAAGATCTAGAAAACATTTTGACTTCCTAGCTTTTAATGATCAAATCAAGGACCCATGGGGAGCGAGTTTTGGGAGAGTCCAATTGCCACCTTTAAATTATTCCTCATGTATTTATGTGTGGTTTTCAAAAGACCACACTATCAAATCACAAACCATGGTGGATGAAGCGAGGATATTGGATATGTGTTGCATTGAGATGGAAAAAGAAGAGGAGAATGTTCGATCTGAAGTAGCTGAGGAAGCTCATATTGCAGAAGTTGGAGAAGATAAGCAGGATTTGATAGAACAATGTCAAGCAATACAAAGAGAATTACAAAAGGTTTGTGTAAAAAAAGGATGAACTTCAAAATCAGGCTAATAAATTCTTATCGGTTTTCCGACTATGATTTGTTTTAGATTTTTCTCTTCCATCCTCGTTCTGTTAAAAGTTTTTAGGTGCTACTTCAACGCATTATAGATAGTGACAAGAATGCTCATTTAAAACATTCCTCTCGTTATCAAGCAGGACTTTCGTAGTCGGCTAAAAGATACTATCAAAACTATGATGCACTTATGACACGTAGTCCCGATAAGGTTGCCTTTTTTTGTCGTTGAGACTTTTATAAAACAAATATATTTTAATGGGAATGGGAAATTGTTTGCATATAACGACGGAATTAGAATCAGTAACTAGTAAGAATTGAATTTACTGGAAAAAAAATAATGACTAATTGGCAGATACAACGTAGTCACTCGTGCTTGAAAGAGACATGGGCTTCTTAACACAAATACTTTCAGCTCTGAGTGCCCGGAAGCCTTCCCTTGCGCAACGGAGAGAGAGAGAGAGAGAGAGAGAGAGAGAGAGAGAGAGAGAGGATCGCTGGTCAGGGTTGAAAATACGAGAGGTTGGCCTCGTAGTAGGTGGTGATAATGGTACCATTGGGTGTGGGAGTGGCGGAGA
Source organism: Ceratopteris richardii (assembly GCA_020310875.1). NCBI lineage: Eukaryota > Viridiplantae > Streptophyta > Polypodiopsida > Polypodiales > Pteridaceae > Ceratopteris > Ceratopteris richardii. Next base: position 85,392,243 of record CM035426.1, read on the forward strand.
TGAAGCGGCCTACATTGTAGCCGTGAGCGTTGCGGAAGATGCCAGTGCCACCCGTAATGGCAAACTCCCACGGCGAATTCTCGAAGATGGCCTCCCCTTGTTGACTGAGCGTGCCTCGGCGACTTCCGGAGTCGTAGTGAATGACATTCTGCACGAAGAACGTGTTTCCGCCAACAGTGTTATTGACGACAATGGCGGTCCCTCGGACGTAGCCGAGAACGGTCGATTGTGGGCTCGCCTTCTTCGTCATTAGGAACTCATATACCACTTCCAAACCGAAACCTGCCGCAGTGCCGTTTACAGCTGCCCGAGCCGCCGGCACCATGACCAGCTCGTTCACGCCGAACTGCTGCTGGAGGTAGTACTTCAGCAACCGCGGTGGGTGAGCTTCGACAGCCCATGTCCCAGAGCCTAGCAGGAAAATTAGAAAAGCCGTGGTGAGCATTGTGAAGGCCATTACAGAGCAGAGGCAAGCTGTGTTGCGAGAGGCGATGTTTGAGTGCCTGTTGTAAGTAAACATAAACGTATATATGGGAGACTCTCTGAATAATTCTTCTCCATCTCCAAAGGCTTTTGCGCTGGGTTTCGCGGGCAAGGACAACTCTGTATCGCGTTGACCGGGGAGCTTTGCGATCACAAAATGTGTACAATCTGTAAAGCTAAACAATTGGCCGTGTTCCTCATAGTCTGTGCTCTGAGGGGCACTTAACTTTGGGCTTTGAGTATGCGGTTGCACGTTCACTTCTTTGGGGATCATGATCCACTCGGCCGTCCTCCCTTATTTGCGAGTGTTACATGCGAAATAAATGTGATCACTCTTATCCGTTTGCTCTCTGATATAGGGAAGAGATGCCAACAAAGCCTATAGGTACGTTTCTCTGATGCCTTGTTCTACACGCTCGGTGACTAGATATTATGAACTTACTAGTAATGCATTAGTTGGTATATAGTACTGCATTAGTTGGTATGGGATGCAGTATCTTTATTTCTCATATTTCATGTTTTCAGCAAAGCCACATGGTTACAAACATGGCCCACAAACCTAGAGTCTCGATGGAGAAGAAGAAGAAGAAGAAGTTAATTAAAGCAAAATCTATAGTATCCTTGAAAACAGTGCCTTCTTAGATTCGGGCCTTAGGCCATGTTACCAATCATTGTATATACGAATGTGATTGTATATGCTAATGTGAGTGTGAACGTGGGCGTATGGAAGAAATAGTTGCTATTTGTTCGTCAAATGATGATTGTGGTGCTTACGCTTGTTATTATCACCTTGATTGTGCTTATACTATCCGTTCTCCAATTGGAATCGTTCATCGAAATGGTGTGAAGGTTCTTCTCAACTAATCGTTCATCGAAACGACGTAAGGTATCCAAACAATATGACCATCTTGTTGGCAATGCGGATCCATCCTTAATGTTGACAATTCGGATCATAACAATTGTCCCTCCATCGCTCCTCACGCTCTGTCTCCATCATTGGGCAGCGACGAAACCATGTAAGTAATGTTCTCGCTGCTAAAAGTTGTTGGTATGTGTAAGCAATTCAAAGCTGCTTCTATTTTCGGGATAGATTTTGATAAGGTTTTTGTTGGAGCGATCTAGAACTTTAGCTTATCTAGATGCTAGAGGAAAAGCCTTGTTGTCTCATTTGCATTGATACTACATTTTCTCATTCGCTCTGTCTTCATTGCATACTTAAGTAGGTAGTGAGAACTGAGCAATTTCAGATCTTTTGGATGCGCGTGTGCATGCCACAAAGCAAGGGACAGCATTTTGATGGACTTGGATGAAGGTATAATCATCTCAATGTAGGAAGATTGTTATCAGTCTTGCTTCTAATTGTGTGTCATAAGAAGATCCATACATGCATGCGTATTTGAAGCCTTAGAGTCCATATGGTTTTCTACAGGCATAACGTTGCGTTGTGAGAACGTGTAGATGCACATTATGCGCGTGGCATGATGATATCTTTGTGAGTATACAAATGTATCCTACAATTTCATTTGCTAGCTACTACGCATCCTCCTTGTGGAGCCAAAGTATAATCTGTGCATGGAGCAAGTCCCTTTTTTGGAGTCTCATACTCGATCACATAGTGTTCTACATGGCGACGTATTTTAGTCCCCTCGAAAACATTTGTATTGAGGAAGTTGTGCGAGCCCTTGTAGAACAGAGAATTGCACGCCACTAGCCACTCTCTCCATGTGCATGATAGTTTAGAATGTTATGATATCCTCAAGATTTTCCCAATCTCCTTCGATCTCATAGAAAACACAAGTTTCCAATTACATTAAGGAAGAAGTATATGGACCCCAAAGTATCAGCCATATTGATTACTTCTTGAACATGCCATCAATGCCAACTTGCAATTCTTTTTTTCGATAAGGTGAAGTGGATGAAGTTCTTGATTACATCATGTTTGGTGATCATGATTGTCTGCTTGAACTAGTATATCATCTATATACAAGGCGGGGTGGAAAGAACCTCCTAAATGAGGAAGAAAGTGTCTCGGTGGTCCCCAAAATATATTAACAAATTCCCCCTCAAGTGATGCGGTCAATAAGAAGCTGGCCCTCATATGTAATTTAATTAGTGCCATGCTATGTGGAGGGAACACAATCCATAACAGAAAGTAAGCCCAAAGCTTTGGCAAAAGTTTCAATCTTCTCCCTAGGTAAATCGTTTGTGAGAAGGTTGGAAAAATCATATTATGTGGGCACATAAGCCAACCCGATCTCTCTAGCTTAGAACCTCTTCATGACATAATGATAGTGCAACTCGCTGTCCTTTGTGCTTGCATGGAATACATGGTTCCTCGCAATTGCAAATGCCCTCTCACTATTATCAAAGATGATGGTATAAGAAGACTCATCAACATCCAAATCAGCCAAAAAGCATCCAAATTCCCTGGTGGAGTATTTTCCACATAAGAACTAGATTTTGGTTTTGAATGAGAGGATAATGTACTTCCAAGAACTGAAATTTCCATTTGATACTTAGCCTGCTCCGGCATCATATATTGTTAAACAACATATGCAAGGTCTTGGGTTTCTTGAAATTCATTGTGTTATCCATTTGTTGTCATTGATCCATCTTAACCCTTCAATCTATAGCGGATCATTTCCAAGAAGGACGTGAGCCTTTGATCACCCAAAGAAATGATTTTGTGTGTTCATAGGCACCTACCTACATAGTCAACTCTCCTAGCTATGTCAATGTCCTTAAATCTTATCTAGTGTCTTCTCTCTTGATTCTAGATATCCTTGCATATAAGAAAACCTTTGTTCCATAGGTTCTTTGCCCTTAAGAGGTTCTCAAGGTCAAATTCTTTGATTCCCTCTTTAGGAAACAAAACAAAACAATTTTTCCCCTATCCCAGTTGTCCACTTCCAATCCTCATTGATCCTTTTGTACAGCTTCATCCCATTCCAACTCTTCGAAAAGGAGTGGACTACGTTGGAACCTCTTGGATTCACTAGAAAAAGGATAGAACATGAGAGTCAGTAAATCATGCCCCTTCCATCTAGGAAGCTCGACAAGTATAAGAGAGGATTTCTTTATGAGAATCAATTCTACCCAGGGAGCTTATGAGTCACACAACGCTTTGATTATCCACTTGTAGTCTGCTAATCTTTTTTAGAATAAAGAATGGGAATTTACTATTGCTTGCAGCTATGAACAATCCTCTCATGAATAGTCAATGTTGATAGTAGACTGAGATGTTTGGTACTTTGATAGTGGAGCAACCAAACATATTACATTGTAGCCTAGCTTCTTCACTTGAATTGAGCCTAACCTTATACAGAATACTATCAAAGGTGCTAACACCTCGTCTTATCCTCTGTTGGGAGTTGCAAAGATCATTTGAGTATTTTTTATGGTAGTTCTTTCACATTGTCATATGCTTTACATGTGCAAGGGATCCAAAAAAAAAACTATTGTTTTGCTTGAATATTAGTGAAGATTGTATTTCTTGCTTGATACAAAGTGGAAAGTGTATCCCAGGAATCCTTTCCTATTTTTCAAGAGTGAATGTAAGGGATAATCGAACATTTGATAGACAAAGCTATCAATGCATGTGATTGAGCATCTTTTCCATCCCCACAAGGTTGCTCTATAGTAGGTGCAACATGAACCACGTACAACAAGAATAGGAATTCAAAGATCATCATGTTCAATCCCTTTTGCATCACCTTCAATAACTATATTTGCAAGTTTAGTAGGTCAATTTTTTGACACCATACACAATATTCCATAGTCCTTTTGTGACCAATACATGAAAAATGATATATTCACAAATGTGTAATTGGTACCATCCAACTTATTGTCAACAACCAACAGATGGTGTCGTAATGAATGGACGTATTTCACATCAAGTTCACTTGTCGTGAAGGGGCTCAATTGGGTGGATGTGGCCAACTGCCAGTGTTCTGATGATGGCGTATGCAGGGTGCTTCGAGAAAGATAGGTGGTGGAATGGAAAATCAATGAGAATATAAAACGCAATGAAAATTAATTAGATCACTTACACAATTCATCATAATGAGCCAAATGAGATATGAAAATAAGTTGGAAAGAGAATTTGAAGAGAAGAGGTAGGGGAACATTGGAAATTGACTCATAAAAAGTGTTCATACAAATGTAATGAGAATAAAAGAAATGATACTAGTTATCGGTTTGTAATTGATCATAATGTTGATTCATAATATCCATTAATGCTTGGCCAAATTGATCACACCAAAAGCATCTTATAGGTCAATTTAATCTTCTATATGTGGCCTTAGGGATAGACCTTCTATGGTCAACTGAATATTTTTTATCAAGATTTTGAGTAGACAAACTTCATACTTGATGATCATATTTACACTTACATGTGGTAATTTCTTTTACTTGATTGGTTAGAATTGCAATATTTTCTTTCAAACTTAAAATTTTATAGCTAATAGTTTTTGATGTTAAAATTTCTCTCACATGATTAGATAGAATTTTCCTTACTCTCTATCAAAATTGAAAGTTCATAGTGCATAGCTCCTTCTAAATTCCCAAACTCCTTATTAAATTATGTATTTAATAATTTAATAACTTTAGTATCTTTTGTCAGTATTGAAGTCATCATTGAGATACATGAAGTTAATGACTCGATCTTTGAGTAAAAAATTTCATTTATATATGCAATTATTTTTGTTTCCATTTCTTTAAACTGCTCATCATATTCTGGCACCTACCTACATTGTCAACTCTCCTAGCTATGTCAATGTCCTTAAATCTTATCTAGTGTCTTCTCTCTTGATTCTAGATATCCTTGCATATAAGAAAACCTTTGTTCCATAGGTTCTTTGCCCTTAAGAGGTTCTCAAGGTCAAATTCTTTGATTCCCTCTTTAGGAAACAAAACAAAACAATTTTTCCCCTATCCCACTTGTCCACTTCCAATCCTCATTGATCCTTTTGTACAGCTTCATCCCATTCCAACTCTTCGACAACGAGCGGACTACGTTGGAACCTCTTGGATTCACTAGAAAAAGGATAGAACATGAGAGTCAGTAAATCATGCCCCTTCCATCTAGGAAGCTCGACAAGTATAAGAGAAGATTTCTTTATGAGAATCAATTCTACCCAGGGAGCTTATGAGTCACACAACGCTTTGATTATCCACTTGTAGTCTGCTAATCTTTTTTAGAATAAAGAATGGGAATTTACTATTGCTTGCAGCTATGAACAATCATCTCATGAATAGTCAATGTTGATAGTAGACTGAGATGTTTGGTACTTTGATAGTGGAGCAACCAAAAATATTACATTGTAGCCTAGCTTCTTCACTTGAATTGAGCCTAACCTTACACAGAATACTATCAAAGGTGCTAACACCTCGTCTTATCCTCTTGCAAAGATCATTTGAGTATTTTTTATGGTAGTTCTTTCACATTGTCATATGCTTTACATTTGCAAGGGATCCAAAAAAAAACTATTGTTTTGCTTGAACATTAGTGAAGATTGTATTTCTTGCTTGATACAAAGTGGAAAGTGTATCCCAGGAATCCTTTCCTATTTTTCAAGAGCGAATGTAAGGGATAATCGAACATTTGATAGACAAAGCTATCAATGCATGTGATTGAGCATCTTTTCCATCCCCACAAGGTTGCTCTATAGTAGGTGCAACATGAACCATGCACAACAAGAACAGGAATTCAAAGATCATCATGTTCAATCCCTTTTGCATCACCTTCAATAACTATATTTTCAAGTGTAGTAGGTCAATTCTTGACACCATACACAATATTCCATAGTCCTTTTGTGACCAATACATGAAAAATCATATATTCACAAATGTGTAATTGGTACCATCCAACTTATTGTCAACAACCAACAGATGGTGTCGTAATGAATGGACGTACTTCACATCAGGTTCACTTGTCGTGAAAGGGCTCAATTGGGTGGATGTGGCCAACTGCCAATGTTCTGATGATGGTGTATGCAGGGTGCTTCAAGAAAGATAGGTGGTGGAATGGAAAATCAATGAGAATATAAAACACAATGAAAATTAATTAGATCACTTACACAATTCATCATAATGAGCCAAATGAGATATGAAAATAAGTTGGAAAGAGAATTTGAAGAGAAGAGGTAGGGGAACATTGGAAACTGACTCATAAAAAGTGTTCATACAAATGTAATGAGAAAAAAAGAAATTATTCTAGTTATCGATTTGTAATTGATCATAATGTTGATTCATAATATCCATTAATGCTTTATCAATCACATGTATCGAGACATCATCGTCAAGATGTAAGAAGAGCAATCTCCACTAATTTTGTAGATGTAGAATCACCTCCTTAAAGTAGATGAATGTGTCATTCCTTCAACGATAATAGCTCCTCTTTCTTCATGGTGTTGATCCTCTTCAAGTCTTCATCTCCAAACTCCACCTCCTACAAGTATGTTTGATCTAGACCAACAAAGCCACATGCTTTTGTTGTAGATCCTTTACGAAGAACTTTAATATGACAAGGTACTAGCCACTTGGGACCTTACTATGACCTAGTTCTAGAACCAAATGGTAGAGTGTTATATATCATTGGAAAGCTCTTCACAAGTACTTTTCATTTGATGCAATTCATATGGTGAGACCCTATCATACATACTTTAAGTGCATCTTTCAAATAATCATGGTGCAGGAGTTGTAACTAGTGTTTTGATGATGAGGTTTTTAAAGTTTTTGAATCTTTCATGTTAGTTTTACAAGTGGAATTGGATGTGCATTTATGGGAACTCAAAGCAATGTGGATATACATACTTCATCCATAGTATAAGTGCAAAATACGCATCATGGTGCAAAAGTAGAAATTTGAAATGGAAAATTATGCATAAAAGTCATGCTCATCATTCTTATCAATCTCATTACTCAAATCACTCTTAATAATCTTAACCATCACTATTATCAGAGATAATTTTGAGGAATCATGGTCATAAAAAACATAAAAATTAGTATAAAAAAACATGCTTTACAATTCATCCTCGCCACAAGTTCTCTCATCATATCCTATCTCTGGATCTCTTCATGGTTCATCTTTAATCATAAGCACTTGTTCATCATGGATCACCTTTAAAATTTTCTCTTCTACATAGATAAATTTTTAGAAGATTTTGATGAATGTTTTATATTTTGTTCAATTTGTTTGATAGCATTCTTAATCCATTGTTTTTCCTTTTCTTTCTTTTAAAATTTTCAGTTTATCTTGATAAAGAAATTGTTCATGCTCTAGAATCTTTGTATCACATACTACATAATATTTGACATCTTTGTTTTTCAATTTTATTGACTTTTCAAATTCTCGGTCATCCTCTTCCAATCTTTCTTGAAACATTTGTTCAACTTTTTGTTTAAACAACTTGGTTTGTTCACTTATCTTTTCTTCAAAAATTTTAACTTGATTGTCAATTGGTATCATAGTCTCTTGTTCGGAAAAATTCTTATCATCATATCTCTTTGGTCTCCATTGTTTTCTAAATTTCTTAAATGATATTGGCTTAGATTTTTCCTGATAAAAATATTCTTTAATTCCACCTCTTCCTAAGTTCAAGTGCAAAGTTGAATGATCATGGTATTTACAAATTTTCCTATTAACTTCAATGACCAATTTAAGTCTACAAGCATTCTCATATGCATTACAATTCCATAAAGTATGGCCAAATTGATCACACCAAAAGCATCTTATAGGTCAATTTAATCTTCTATATGTGGCCTTAGGGATAGATCTTCTATGGTCAACTGAATATTTTTTATGAAGATTTTGTGTAGACAAACTTCATACTTGATGATCATATTTACACTTACATGTGGTAATTTCTTTTACTTGATTGGTTAGACTTTCAATATTTTCTTTCAAACTTAAAATTTTATAGCTAATAGTTTTTGATGTTGCAATTTCTCTCACATGATTAGATAGAATTTTCCATACTCTCTATCAAAATTGAAAGTTCATAGTGCATAGCTCCTTCTAGATTCCCAAACTCTTGATTAAATTATGTATTCAATAATTTAATAACTTTAGTATCTTATGTTAGTATTGAAGTCATCATTGAGATCCATGAAGTTAATGACTTGATCTTTGAGTAAAAAGTTTCATTCATACATGCAATTATTTTTGTTTCCATTTCTTTAAATTGCTCATCATATTCTGGAAACTTCTTTTTAATCAACACTTCCACACTAGAATCTATTTCTTGTATGTTATGTTTTGCAACACCCTTTTTGCCCATTGTTCAATTATGTAATGAATGTAAAAGTAAACTATGAGTACATGGAATTGGCTTGAAGAAGAGGTTTCTAGTGTGCAAAAATATAAATTTGTAGCAGTTACGATTGATGAGAAGGATGAAGTGAAGTGGATAAGATACTTGCAAGTTTCTGTGGAGGAACTCACAAAATCTTGCTCAAGCTACTACTACCAAATAAGTAAAGGCTACTGCTTCAACTTGTAGAAAATATGAATGTAAAAGATTGAAATAATAGTACGCGATTTGCTGAATTACTAAGGAGCTTTCATGTTCGGTTCACTTGTCAGGATGAAGGGACGTTTCTCACATCGAGTTCAAATGTTGAAGCGGACGGATGCATTTCACATTAGGTTCACTTGTCATGAAGGGGCTGAGTTGGATGGATCATTTGCTCTGCAGTAGGTGCAATAAGAACCACAACATGAATAAGAATCTGCAGAATATCACCATCTTCAATGCCATCTGCATCAGCTTTAGTACCTATATTTGCAGGTGAAATAGGACATTTTTTAACACCCTACACAATATTCCATAATCCTTTTGTGACCAATACATGATGCGTCATATAAGTCCACAATGGATAATTGGTGCCATCCAACTTATCCTCAATATCCAACATATGGAATACATCATTTCTTTCAGCCATGGCCATTGAGTAAAATACCTTGATGCAAAAAAATGAATTACCTAAAAACATTGAATATAACTACCCAAACAAGTTCTGCTAGATCTATAGCAAGCTTCGAGATGCTTATACTAGAGAACCCAAACTGATATATATCTTTGGCACAAAAAGACAAAATTTCTTGCATAAGCACTACAATAGTGCATTCGTGGTTGAAACGATCTCAGATCGGGATTTCAGCACCACAAAGCGAAGCAATTTTGATCTCCTAATCACTGTAAGTATCCACACCAAATTTTATATGATTCTGAGACTGTGACTAGAGGATTTTCAATGATACCCTAGTTGAAGAGGCGCCCTGATCTGATACCAATTCTTGGAGTTAGTCATCTATGGAAGCACGCGAACACCCCAAGAAAGAAGGAGAAGCTTGAAGCACAACACATAATATTAAATGTATTACCAATAGAATATACAAAGATAAGTAACCCGTTAGTGCAATAGGCATACATACAAGCTAGGGGGAAAACCTCCTAAAGAGGGAAAAAGGTGGCCCACCAGTCCTAGTGTGTTCACACACATCACTATCCTAATGTATCACTATTGTCAAGATAGATTTTGATAAGATTTTTGTTAGAGTGATATAGAATTTTAGCTTATGTAGATGTTATAGGAAAAGTCTTGTTGTATCATTTGCATTCATATTAAATTTTCTCATTAGCTCTGTCTTCATTGAATATTTAAGCTGGTACTGAGAATTGAGGAATTTAAGATCTTTTGGATGCTCATGTGCATGCCACTAAGCAAGGGAAAACATTTTGATGGTCATGTATTGGATGAAGGTGTAATCATCTCAATGTGGGAGGATCTATTATCAATCTTGCTTCAAATTTTGGGATATAAGGGAATCCATACACGCATGCATTTTTGAAGCCTGAGAGTCCATATGATTTTCGACAGACATAAAGCCAATTTGTGAGAACCTATTGATGCACATTATGGATGTGGCATGATGATACCTTTGTGAGTATTTAAATATGTGCTACAATTTCATTTTCTAGTTACTATGCATCCTTCTTGTGGAGAAAAAAATAATGTGTGCATGGAGCAAGTCCCTTTTTGAAGTCTCATACTCGATGACATAGTTTTCTACATGGCTAAGTATTTTCCTCCCCTGAAAAACATTTGTATTGAAGAATTTGTTCGAGCCCTTGTGGAATACAGAATTGCACTCCACTAGCAACTCTTTGCATGTGCATGATAGTTCAAAACTTTTATGATATCCTCTAGATTTGCTCAATGTCCATATATCTCATAGCAAAAATAATTTCTCAATTATGGTGAGAAAGAAGTACAAGAACCACAAAGTACGGCAATATTGGTAACTTCTTGAAGGAGTCATTGATGCCAACTTGCAATTCTTTTTAGCTTAGAACCTCTCCATGACATAATGATAGTCTAACTGGATGTACTTTGTGCAAGCATGGAATACATGGTACCTTGAAATTTCCAATGCGCTCTCACTATCAACAAAGATGATGGTGGTAGAAGACTCACCACCTAAATTAACCAAAAGGCATCCAAATTACTTGATGAAGAATTTTCCACATAAGAACTAGATTCTTGTTCTTAATGAGAGGAACACATAGTTGCCAGAACTTAAATTTCCATTTGATACTTAGCAAGGTCATACATCATCTTGTATTAAGCGACATCTGCAAGGTCACGGGTTTCTTGAAGGCACCACTTCATGCCATTTCTTGTGCTTGATCCATCTTAACGCTTCCATCTATGGGGCATCATGTCGAAGAAGGGGATGAGTCGTTGCGTTACCCCAAGAATTGATTCTATGTCTTCAAAGGCACCCATCTACCCACTCAACTCTCCTAGCTATGGCAATGTCCTCAAATCTAATCTATTTTCTTCTCTCTTGATTCTAGATATGTTTGCATATAAAAAAAGCTTTGTTCCATAGGTTCTTTTCCCCTTAGAGGTTCCCATAGTCAATTTCTTTGATTCCCCCAATAGGAGACCAAACAAAAACATTTTGTCTTACCCCGATTGCCCACTTCCAATCCTCATTGATTCTAATGTACAACTTCATCCCATTCCAACTCTTCCACAAGCAGCAAACTAAGTTTAAACCTCTTGGATTCATTGGAGAAGGAGAGAACATGAGAGTGACTAAATCATGCCCCTTCCATCTAGCAAGCCCTTCAAGTATAAGAGAAGATTCATTTTTGAGAATCAATTTTATCTAAGAAGTGTTTTTGAGTCGAAATCCTAACCAAGAGGTTTTCCCAACATAACACAACTCAATAAGCAATGTGGATCAAGACCTTGTATTCAGACTTAGGACTTACTTCATCTACTCCTCACAGGTTTTGGGATAATATTATTTCATTGCATTTGTTGCTAACCCAATCTATCATGCCAATACTAAGCACATAGAAATGCATTATCACTATACCAAATAAAATACCGCAAGCCAGAAAATTCAATTGTTATATGTATCTAGTTACCAACAATGTGCTACCATGACCACCAACACACTAGATGGAGTCCAGTTGAAGAGGTTCAAAGCAATGATTGGATTAAAAGAGATATTAAACATATGAAGACTCAAGCTTCCTAGGATTGAGGGGGAGCTATGGGTGCAAGGAGCAACCCTAAGAGCTTCAAAGCTACTTTTCACAATATGAAGAGTGTTTGGACCTTATAGATGAATCTAGACGTGTATAAGGGGGAGAGATACTTAAGTTTCATAGAAGAGTGGGAGGTAGCTAACTAGGACCTCACATTCCATATTAGAGCTTTGTGTGAGGGAAAGAGAAACTATTATGAGAGAGACCCAAATCATCACCTTCTCCACAATTTTTGTGGAAATTTAGTGGTGGAATATAAATAAAAACAAAGGGAACTTCTCCTTCTTGCTCACATGTGTGGAGGATTTTCCTTAGAATGTATACAATCATAATCAAAGCAAACGGTTGTGTTTGTCTTAGACAATGTCATGTACTAAGCTAGAAAAATTATAGACATATCATTTTTGTTCAGATTCTTCCTCAATGGCCATGGGAAGTAGCAACCACGTGCTTCCACTGCCCACCCAACTAGCACAGAGGGGAGGAGAGATCGCTCTCTCCATCTTATCTTGAGACAAGTGAGCCCACACGTTTTCTTTAAATGAGAGGCCTCGACATGTGGGATTAGATCTCCACATATGGGATTAATATTGTTATTTGATATTTGTCTAGATTTTTAATAGAGAAGAAGAAGTTAATGAAAGCAAAACCTATAGTATTCTTGAAAATACAGCCTTAGGCCTTGTTACCAATCATTGTATATGTCAATGTGAGTGTGAGTGTTTGCTTATGAAACCAATAGTTGTTGATTGTTCTCCTTGCATGCTAAGTATGTCGAATGATGATTGTGTTCTTCATACTTGTTATTATCACCTTCATTGAAGTGACAATAATCTCATTGTTTTGGCGTATCCTATCCTTTTGCCACTTGGAATCATTCATTGAAATGATGTGAAGGTTGTTCTTAACTATTTATAAAACTTGAACCAATTGAGACTTGTAAGGTATCCAAACAATATGACCATCTTGTTTGCAAAAGGGTTTAACATCGATCCAATTGTAATGTTGACAATTTGTCAAAGGACCATTTCGATTGTCTTTCTTTTCAAGATGGAGATCTCATCAATGATTAGGGCACCTGCCTCTCTAATCTTCACATATTTAATGCCTACTGGTTATATCAAAATTAGATAATGGTCCGTAAATGTACTTAGAATTATGAATTATTAGTGCAATCTCATAGCTAAGTAGTCCATTCAACTTGGTATAGCTCTAGATGAGGCACTTATCTTATCATTTTCACTACAACATATTAGGGTCATATGGATGCTAGCCATACCAATGGTCATCCATTGCATTGGTATGACCATTGGAAGATTATCAGGAAAACATTTAAAACCCCATGTTAGTATAGGCACCGGTATAGGTGTTAGTATAAGCATCGGTAATGCACTAGCAAATATTGGTGCTTATAGTGATAGCTATACAATCGGTTATATCGAGACCTATATAGATGCCTATAAAGATGTTGGGTTTAATAAACTAAAACGTGAAAGCCGAATTGTACACTCTTTTGAACTTCACCGGAATATGCATGTGGAGCACATCCATCTCACCTGCACTCTACCCCCGCTCCACCCCCCTCCTCTCCCTCCCCCACCCCCTTTGCTTCTTGCCTCTCCAGTCACACACATCCACCCTCATGTCTCTCCATACACACACACATATCCCTCTCTCTCTCTCTCGCTGTCTCTCTCCATACACACAAATCTCTCTATCTCTCTTGCATCTTTCTAAGTGATGCGGTCTCTCACCCCCTCTCTCTCTGTTTCCCCCTATTTTGTATTTTTTTATGGTTTCCTAATCTCAATTTCATTTAGTTTTGCAAGAGATTTTTTGTGGTGATTTTTTTTTAGATGAAATGGGACATGATTTGTGCATGCATGATTAGTGATCAAGAGTCACATCAATGTGAATGATTGTAATAAACTAAGAATATGATCTAAGGGTCCGATCAGTTCAACCAGATCTGCAATTGGACATCACTTTCTCACCCCTGTCTACGACGAAAAATCTTGACACTAGACTTACATAGTAGGTCATGCACTTTTGTAAACAAGTAATCAACTTGGCTTGTGGTTAAGTCTCAAGGGTGTGAATGATGAGGTCTTGGCTTGAACCCCCATGGGGTACATGGGGAGAGTATTTTGCTGAAAGATCTCTATAGCCTTCTAGAAAATGTGAGTGTGAACATTGGCTTGTGAAATCAATTGTTGTTGATTGTTCTACTTGCATCTTAAGTTCATCAAATGATGATTTTGTTGTTTATACTTGATATTATCACCTTGATCGAACTGATAATAGTCTCACTATTCTGGCCTATAATATCCACTCTCCAATTGTGAAGGTTGTTCTTAACTAATCATACAACTTGAACCAATTGAGACTTGTGAGGTATCCAAAACAATATCACCATCTTCTTTGCAAAAGGTTCTAACATCTATCCATCTGTAATGTTGTCGATTTGTCAAAGGACCATTTCGATGGTCATTCTTTTCAAGATGGAGATCTCATCAATGATGAGCCATCCGTAATGTTGACAATTTGTCAAAGGACTATTTTGACTATCATTCTTTTCAAGATGGAGATCTCATCAATTAGTGCAATTTGAACTATGAATTATTCACCACCACAGTTTCAATTATGAATTAATACTGCAATGTGATGATAACAAAAAAATTAACAAGCAATAACAAAACTAGTGAAGGAACAAGTAATAAAAAAAAAGATTTTTTACTCATAGGTTGATACGAACTCCTCCACATGTCTCGAGATGTAGAGCACACCTCCTCCAAGAGTGTAGAAACTCTTCCTCATGTAGATAACCTCCAAGATCTCTTCCTTAGCTTCAACTTTGTAGTGAGCTCCTCTTGAGAAGATTATCACCTTGAGTGATTCTTCAACGCTAGGCTCTCTTGAAACTTTGATATGAGAGGATGAAAAGACTATGAGGTAAGATTCTTCCTTTATAGCAACAACTCCATGCATTCACTTATGAAAATATTACACCCTCGCAACACAAAAGCAAAGAGAACATGATCAAAATAGCATCATCGTCCATTAAAGCTTCGTTTGTAAGAATATATACAAGCAGGAGGGAAAACCTCATAAAGAGGGAAAAACGTTATCATGGCAATCATATTGTGTTCATACACATCAGTCTCAAAATATATCAAGAAATCCCCCCTCGAGTGCTATAGTGAATAAGGAGCTCGCACTCATGTATAAGAAGGTGCCATGCTATTTGGAGAGAAATCAATACACAAAATAAAGTAAGTGTGAGTCTTTGTGAAAAGCTTCAAACTTCTCCCTAGGAAGAGCCTTTGTGAAAAGGTTTGCAACATTATCTTGTGTGGGCACAAAAGTTAAATTTATCTATCCAAAACATAACCTCTCCTTGAAAGAATGATACTGCACCTCAATGTTCTTTGTGCAAGCATGGAACACATAATTCTATGCAATTTCCAATGTGCTCCAACTATTAGTGAAGATGGTGGTGGAACTAGACTCACCAAGATGGTTTTAAAAGATGCCTGATACTCGGCCTCACAACTAGAAGTGGCCACAATAGGCATCTTCTTGTTGAACCATGTTCTTACAAAAATAGCAGTTAAACTTATCCAAATTGATATCAACATTGATATGACGATCAGGATCTTTTGCAGATCCAATGGTGGAGAATGAAGGTGCCTTATATTCCCTCTTTTACCCTAGATATCATATAAAGAATCAATCCTAGCCATCCATTCGATAAATGCAATGGTTGTAATCAAACGTACTTGATGCTAGGGTTGAGAGTTGATTTCTTCAGATCCAAGGGCCCAAATTCCTTCAAAAAACTATAAACGCTCCCCCTCCCCTCCCCCCCGAAATTCATGGAGCATCATTGTTAGGCATCCATAGGGAACTTGCTAGCACATGGTTTCCTTGAGATGAGCACCCTTAGTTGAGCATGTGAGGATCCAAGGTGGACTAATAACAACATAGTTCCTAGAATAAAGTTTAAGTTAGACTTATGAAATAGGATATGCTCATAAACCTAATGGTTTCTCTATCTTTGCTCACCCTCAGTGGAGCGTGTGAGTGAGTTAGAGTTGGTTTTATGGGTCTTAGAGTTCTTTAGATAGATGTTACACTCCTAGATAGATATAGGGTGAATGAAGTGGAACCTGTGAATGAAGTGGAACCTATCCTCTCACATGTGACATTCAATTGAACTCTCATGGTGGGAGGGTCATGTGGACTACCTTTGACCATTAGAATGCCTAGCTTGATGTATCACAATGCTCATATACATGTATTCCATTAAAATCTCATTTAATTCAAGTCTCTTGTCTCTTGTCTCTTATGTGTTTTTACATGTCCCCTTTTAACTCTTTTTATGTTTAAGAAGGCTCCGAAATCTTGCATTGAACCAGTAAGGATTATCCATTGCATTGAACCAGTAAGGATTATCCATTGCATTGAACTAGTAAGGATTATCCATTGCTTGATGCTTGGTACTCAATCTTGGTGGATGACAAAGCGACAATAGGTTGCTTCTTACGTGCCCAAGAGATAGGTCTTGAGCCAAGAAAGAATATGTACCCAAAAGTAAATTGTAGAGAATCAAGATCACTAGCCCAATCTGAATCTAAACATCCAGCAAGTTCAGTTCAATTCCACCTCTATACCAAAGACCATGATGTCACATGAGGGCAAGGTATCAAAGTAGTCTTTGAGCAGCATCCCAATGACTGTGACAAGGTTGATGTGCAAACTCACTGAGTATACCAACTACATAGGCAATATCTCATCTCGTGTTGGCAAGGTAGAGTAATGAGCCAACAAGCTATCGATAGGTATGCACATCCACAAGTGATGATGAATACTCTAGGATGAGCTTGATGTTTGGATCAAGTGGCTAGAAAGAAGATCAAAGTAGTACTTTTGTGATAGGAATATGCCTTCTTTTGTTTGCCACACTTCCATCCCTTAGAATTAGTAAAATAGTCCAAGATCTATCATAGAGTACTCAAGGTGAAGATGTGTGATGATGAATTGGATGCATTCTTCAACTTTGCTTGTCAAGTTCAAGTGATCTACATAGAGGATAATGATGGCAATTGAGGACTCTTTTTGATGTCATAGAGTACTCGACTAAGAGAAGGGTTATTCCTACATCCACAGAGATACATGTGGACAAGGGCTAAAGGGTTCCTAGCTCATTTGGAAATGAGCCCTATGTTGCTTACCTTGGGTGCATGCTTGGTAGACATCGTTGACTTTCCCGATCTTCGACAATCCTTTTACTATCTGAGATGAAGAAATCCTTGGCAAATATGAAGTGTGGCCATACCTTTGATGCCATAGACTAGAAAGCGACTCAATTAGATAGAAATCAAAAGATTTTTTATAGCCCTTTTTCTTCTAAGTCTTGTGTGATGATGTCTTTGGTTTTAGGATCAATCACCTTAACTCAACTATTATCAAATAACAATTTTTTATCATGGTCTTCGATTGCCTAAACTAATAATAAATGCATGCACAAGTTAGGAACAAATAATACATTGGAGAATGATTTTCACTCCCCTCGATCATTGGTGATTTGTACTTTGCATTTCCCTTCAATGGATAGGCTCTTGTTGTTGCCTAGGTAAACTTTGTCAGTATGGTCCTCCATCTCTTGAAAAGAATCCCAATCCTTAAACATGTGCGATGTTGCTCCAATGTCAAAGATCCATTCTTGAGATGAACTTGAATTTACTAGGGCATGGGCCTCCATGGAAAAAAATAGGTCTTCACTCAAACGGTGAGACCTATGATGAGAGGGTTTTGATGGGTTCCTAGAGTTAGACGGCTTCAAGGTGTGCTTCTTCTTGTAGCAAAATTTCTACAATTTTTTTTCCACAGAGATTACAGCTAAACATCTTCATCAAAGTGTTGGAACCTTGCCTGGGTGCGTTTCTAGTACAATGACTAGCATGTTTACCCTTATGGAAGGGTCCTTTAGCCTTCATGGTTGTCATTTATGAGGAAGCTGACTTTGCTTGCAAGCCGTGGAGGAGGAAAAGTCGATGAACCTCTTCCCAAGTGAGTTCTTGACCTCTATTGTATAGAGTAGTCATAAAAGTTTCATAAGACTGAGAAAGCTTGTTGAGGAACCTAATGGCCATGTCTCCACTTGGGATCTTGCATCCACAAAGTGCCAACTTTCTTTGATAATCTTCAAACTGGGTTATTAATTTTTTGATGGTGTCTTGAGGTCAAATTGTGAGATTATGAAATTCGGCCTCTAAGGCATAAATACTCGAAGGTGTTTTATCTTTATATATATTCGCTAAAGTATCACAAGCTTCTTTTGAGGTCTTACATGTAGTGGTGTCAATTCATCACATGCAAGAATAATTTGTCCTAATGCCCTTTTAACTTTGACGTTCCATATATTCCAAGCTCCTAGATTGCTTTCCTTATCTAGTTCTCATTCTATTCCTTCAACTATCTTGTACAACAAATTTGTGTAGAGGTGGGGCCTAATGATGTCCTTCCATAGGTTGTAATTTTTTCCATTGAGTTTTTCATCTTTCGGCATGAATATTGGCATAAAGATGGGTAAATACAATTTACTTGTGGAATTTGCATTTGAAGTCATTGACATTATCACCGTTGAAATGAAGTTACCAGACTTGCGATAAAAATTGGTTCATGAAAATGAGTTGGGGTAGGGGGGGCTTAGAGTAGCCCTACACTTGCACCAAAAATGAAGTAGACACCTTGGAGAGGGGAGCTTAGAATAGCCCTACTCTTGCACAAAATTCGAGAAGAGTCGACACAACTCTTTCATCATTGCTTGGTACCATTGCAATTTTCTGCTCCTTCTTCCTCAGACTCAGTCAAGTTGCAAAGATTTCTACTCTCTCTACGAAGCTCTTTTGATTTAGATATAAAAAACTATTCAGATGCAGATTGGGTAGGAGCAAAGGATGATATAAGAAGTACCTCTAGATACTGAGCATGTGCACATTCAAAATTGTTGTCAAGGAGTTCCAAGAAGTAACCCAATAGTAGCTTTATCTTCAACTGAAGTATAATATAGAGGTCTAACTATTGCAACTCAAGAAGCAATATGGATCAAGGATTTGTACTCAGATTTAGGATTTGTGAGTTCGAAATCTCACTTGCTTGGAGATAATGTAAGCTCCTTTTCTATCCACATGTCTGTCACTACTTAGTTTGAATCTAGCCTAGGGTCAAATACTGATCTTTCAAAGCAAGCTCCTCTGCCAACCAATGATCACATTGTTTGTTCAAACAAAGGTCATCTGCAAAATCCAACTTTTGATCCTAATCAGAGTCCAAATAGAGATGTTCCTCAAACGAATGCTACAAATGAAACCTGCTCGAAGCAAAACTATTGTAACCCAGCCTCAGTTTCTGACATGTGTGGATCCCCAACAAAGGTTGTAGGTGTTCATATACAAGAGGATGCCACTCTAGCACACTTTATGGCAAATGCAAAAAGAAATTTGAAAGCACCTACGAAACGATAGAAGAAACCAAGCAATTTGCACCCAATTACAAGGTGGCAGACTACTTGATCACACTTGAATGGAGGTGATGTACCTGATATAGAGGATCTTTTGAAAGAATAGTACTAGAATTTACCCTCGTACATCATTGTCCTTTGTAATGGTTACTATCCCCACATGTGGCATCATCCAAATCTATTAGCTATCATCAAAATTTATGATTAGCCTATTTTGTATCAATATTATTAAAATATTATCTTGTCTCTACCTCATATTATACACCATGTACATATTTGATAGCTCAATTGTGTCATTGATTGTAATGATGTTAACAATTCTTCTTTTGGTATTATATGGGTAAAATGGAATTTTTCCATAACTTAAGCACCAATTTGGAAATAATTGGAAGTCTTAATTCCATCATAAACATTAGAAATGCATTTGTATGAATTTTACAATCGTTCCTCTCATGATGCCTTTTCACAATGATATGATTTGGATAGTAGTAAATAGTTTCAAAGTGAGGAAACTAATTTCACTATTTAGTTCTACTCTTCACCTTCTTACAACACCTCTTTGTAATGGTTACTATCCACACATGACATTGTCCAAATCGATTAGCTCTCATAGGTATTTAGCCTATTTTGTAACGATGTTATTGATTGTATTTATCTATTCTGTATAATTTTTTATAGACTAATAGTGTCATTGATTGTAAGTTGTAATGATGTTTGGCTTATAGGTCAGATAAAGAACAAAGTTCCATCCAAAACTCTCACAAAAGACAATCTTACATCCTCAGCAAGTCAATGTCAGGCTGCAACAGAAGTTTAGCACAAAGATGCCCAACAAAAGGAAAAAACTAAATAAACTATCAGTTTCAACTGAAACTAATCCTATTTCAATTCAACATGTCCTATTTCAACTCAAACTGATCTTATTGCAACAACATTTTGTTGATATATTTAGGTAGTGATGTGTGTGAACACTCTAGGACTGTGGGGGCACTTTTTTCCATCCTTAGGAGGTTTTTTCCCTCGGCTTGTACATACACCTACTGCCCTAATGGGCTACTTATCTTTTGTACATTCTAGTGGTATACATTCAGTATTGTGTGTTGTGCTCCAAGCTTCTTCTTCTTCCTTGTGCTGTTTACGTGCTTCCGCAGAAATCTAACTCCAATAATTGGTATCATAGTAGGTCACCGCTTCATCTAGGGCATCATCGACACTCCTCTGGTTGCAGTCTCAGAATTGCACAAAATTTCAATGCTAGCATGGCATAAGCGACAAACTCGCTTTTTTGTTGGGAGCATCGCTACGCCCCCTATTTCTAGTAGTGTGATGACTCGTCTCGTGCTATTTATACAACCACTACATGAACTCTAACTACCAATCATTTACTCGTGGTCGATTCTTCCTATGACACCCTCATTATTTTTTTGACTGCTAGTTGTCCACTAAGGACGGTGTCCAACACAACCCATCAAAAACTCGCCATTTAGAGCTAATGTTTCCAGATCATGGTCAGTGAATTATATTATGCCGATCCTTTTGGTGCCCTCCTCCATTGTATCCCTTCTCATGAAGTACCTTCTTTGCTACATATGGCACATTCTATCCCCTCCGGTGGCCATTTTTTGATGCATCACACTCA
Source organism: Ceratopteris richardii (assembly GCA_020310875.1). NCBI lineage: Eukaryota > Viridiplantae > Streptophyta > Polypodiopsida > Polypodiales > Pteridaceae > Ceratopteris > Ceratopteris richardii. The sequence continues at coordinate 85,413,457 of CM035426.1, forward strand.
CCAGACAATTTTACAGAGTTGTTTTTGGTGACCTACCATGCAATGTGATGTGTATACTTATGTTAAGCACTATGATTCCTATCAACGGATGGGCCAGCCCCTGTAGCACCATTATGTTGCTCTTCAACCTGTCCTACCATTGGAGCTCCTCTAAAAATGGGGACTAGATTTCATTGAACCTATTTAAGCTTCAACTATTTCCACTAATAACCACTACATTCTCACTTGTACTAATTATGCTACCTGATGGGCCAAAGCATGGGCCCTTTGGTCTCCTACAGCTCAAGTGGTGGCTAAGTGCCTCATGCAGGATGTTTTCCCTCATTTTTTCTTGCCATTGGAAATTGTTTCCGATTGGGGAACCCACTTCGTTAACACTCTTATTCAGGCTCTCACTCATACACTTAATATTATCCATAAGTTCAGCACTCCCTAGTACCCGCACGCTAACGGCTTGGTTAAAAGCACTAATAAAACTTTAATTACTATGTTGAAGAAACTTATTTTGGGAAGTCCTGAGCATTAGGATCAGCTTTTAGGTTCTGTGTTGTCGGCTCATCATACCACATACAAAGTTGCTACTGGTTGCAAACCATTTAAATTAGCTTATGGATTGGATGACATTGCACCAATGGAGCTGGTTGTACCTAGATTACGGGTGGCCTTGATGAGCAATGGCTGGAAATTTTTCTTCTTTTACAAGAAGTTTAGCTATGCTAAGCTAAAACTCATGATCATTTTCTAAGAATTCCGATGTTTCAAGTTGCTCAGTTAGTGTTATTCTATAATTCTAAAGCTGACCGTATAGTAGGTAAAATTTAAACTTCATTGGTTTGGACCGTACTATATTTCTACTCAACTAGGTCTAGCTACATTTCACTTAGCAACCATTACTAGAGTAGTTCTGCCTAACCCCAACAATGGTTCTAAACTCTGACCTTATTGTCCACTGCCCATGGCTGTTTGAATCTTGTACCAACCGTTAATATATATATATATATATATATATATATATATATATATATATATATATATATATATATATATATATATATATATATCACCCTCTTTGGTTCTTTTTTGGTTGACTATTTGAATGTTCTTCGTTCACCCTGGTAGTTTCTTTTAATTGTTGCATGTACCTTACGATTCTGCATCACCCTCCATTGTTTATGTTTATTAAAGTGCTATACCCTTGATGATTTACGACGGACGGGACTTACTATGTCGCTCACTTTTATGATTAGTCGCATGCAGTCATCTTGCACAGATTACTTAAACCACAATTTTTTGTATTCTTGCTCTATTGATTGTGTGTGCTACGTTGTGCACTCTGTGTGTGTTTTGTTGTGTTTGTGATCGTTGTGTGTTCATACATGCATGCATTGCATTAGCCATGGAAGCTCTATTGCATCTTAGTGCCTTCAACACTGGCATTCTAGGTGAGCTCCCATAGTACCTTCAAGTACGAGGTTCGCTGTGGTTCCTTGAATGGACATGGCCTCAGGTGCTGACCCATCCGTTGTTATTACCCTAGCATACATTATTGCTGCTTGTTCCTCCACGAATACTACATGGCCAATTGTTTGTCCATATATTATAACCCATGTTACTATCTCCACCATTGTAGACCAGTTTCATCTGGCTAATGAGGGTAAAACTGATGTTTCCCCTATCATTTGCCATGATGAATCAATTATTTTGCCGTAAATCTTCCAACGACTATGCTATTATGTGTCGCCCCATGCCTGAGTGTTAGGCCCTTCAATTTCTTGTATTCGCCCCTAATTTAAAAAAACATAATTACAGAATCTCTCGGCCATTCTATTCGGCCATTCATGGGGCCTCCCGTGAGCCCATCACTTGAAAACTATTGTATTTCCACTACATTCACAAGGAATGGGAGACGTTGTCAGGTCGTGGAGATGCTCAGATGGTGGATCAAGTCATCCGCCAAAATCGATCAATATACGCAGGGTGTCTGTAGCGGACTCAGGCTTATAAAAAGAAGGGTTTTAATACTAAAAAATTTAAAATACCTATTTAAATAGAAAATGAAGTCAACTTATAAGAAATACTTTAATATTTTATGCACCTAAGGACCATAAGGACGCGCTGCTCTATATCTGGCAATAGCTTCTTGATAGGATGGTAAAACAACAGCAAACAAGCACTTTCATGGATAGACAACACTTCCAAACACTCTTTTCAAGCATCACACATGCACACAAGCTGACAAAGAAGATGATACAGAGAGGAGAAGACACAAATTGGAATTTTTGTGCTCTTGATTCTCACAATGGCAAAAAGTCTTTACAAAGAGTCACAAATTGACTTATATACATGTGCCCTAAAAATGGTCCTTTCACACAAGAGGCTGGCACTTTGTTCACTAAAAGGTTAATTTCCTACTAATTTACATGGGTAAGCTACTAATCTCCATGGGTATGCATCTAGAGGACTCCTCTAGTGCATTTACATCGGAAAATATGTTACAAAATGATTATGATACAAAAATAAAGTATCCAAATCGGAAAAATTTTGGGGCCCATCTTTTTCTCTGTCTTGTGTTCTTTTTAGCTCTACAACACTCTCCCCCTCCTTGTCTCTGTCATCCCTTGACAGGCTTTGCTTCTCGTTTGTAGCTTGTCGAGGATTTCTAAATACATGCACCCAGTGGTCGAAGAAGCAACAAGGACTCTCAGAGAATTGGTTATCCTATCCTAGGTATGTCCTTTGCTTCTGTTTGCCCCTTGGTATTCGGTACATCACATATCTGGGTTGCTGTATTAACTCGGGTTGTCATGCATGCCATCAGTGGCTAAGAATGTGGTATTCTTAGTCACCCGCTTCAACTTTTCAGCCTCTACCTCTTTCTAGCTTTTGGTCTTTTGATTTGTCTTTGTCTTCACACATCTGACCCTGTTGAATTGCTTTGAGCCTGTTTACTTTTTTTCCACCGCACGCTATACACGGGAGGATTATTACCTGCCAAGTATCTTTTTGCACTTCTTCATGGATACTTCCTGGCCCTGGTCCGTCCTTTCCTCCTACGTGTTGTTCCTTGATGTGTGCCTCCGCGGGGCTCTGTGTAGAGACGGGTGTTGCGTGCCCCTGGGCTTCTTGCAGAGATATGTCTTTAGATATAATCGTTTCAGTGAAGCTTCTTTCTTGGTCTTCTTCTTTTCTTCTTTTTGCTGGACTCTCCCTCAACACTACCCCCCTCCTGAACTCTGTCGTCCACGATAGGCTTTGGAAGTCGGCGGGAGTATGTTCTGTACACTTTTTGCTCTGTTTCATTAAGCAGATTAGCTTCACGTATCATAAGTTGCTTCCACTGTTCTACTTTCACACCGTCATGTGGTGGCTATCTGTGATCAGCAAAGAAGCTTAATTCATATGCCACTAATCTGGCATTCAAGTTGGACACCATCTTTAAGAAAATTTTCGAATCAGTTTCAAAAAACCCTTTGAAAAAGGCTTCCTCGAAGGTTTGCATATATGTACTTGGTAAAAATATAAGCCCAAAATAATACGCCATTATTGTGGGTCGGTTGGGCATAACAGACAGATAAAAAATGAGGATATCTGTACCTTGATTAATACCAATGAAGTTTAAAAACATATAAGCCATGTGCTTGAACACCTTCACAACTGTAAGTATCATGCTTAGGATTTTATTTTTCATCTTGATGGTTAAATCAGGAACTTTGGCATAACACTGCAGCCAAAATTCAATGGTTTTTACCATGTAATCCTCTGTCGATAAATAATTATGAGGTGGACTTGGAAGTAGTGGATAATTCAGCCAGTGTTTATTGATCACACCATTCTTTTTCATGTCCAAAAATTCTCTTGTTTCTCTTCGACGGGGTGTTGGGCAAAATGAAGGGTTTACCTGTAATAAATACGGTGCTGCTTGCCAGTGCACCCGCAAAGTAGGATTTTTCTCCAAAAATTTTCTCCTCCATACAAGCTGTGTAGCTTCAAATTCCTCTTGAGTATAATTGAATGTATGATCTTTGAAGTGCAGCTGCTCATCTGGATCTTTCTGGGTGATCTTCTTTATGTATTGCCTTGTTTTCTCTTTCAATAGTCCATAAGGAATGTTGAAAGGCTTCATTATTGCGTCCAAGTCTTTGGCTTTTATTTTTGCTTCTTTCATTACTTTGATCACTTCGTTTTCAAAATTTTCTATCAATCGGGACACCAATAGTGCCCATTCCTTCTGACCTATTTTTGCAGTATATGGCGTGGGATGATCATCACATGGTTCCACCATCTGCTCTTTTATTGGAGAATTATAGATCGGGGGAGATAGAGGACATACCTCTACCTCGTTAGTAGGATTCTTTTGTTGTGGCTCTACTGGTGTCCCGAAGGATACTTTCTCTTCTACTTTAGTTTCTAATTGTGCAAGGCATTCAATCTTCTCTTTAACTTCTAGCATAGCTTCCGGGAGTGCCTCTTTGGCCGCAAGTATCTCATTACCAATCTCTGCTACTTGATCTACATTTTCACTATAGCTTACTACGAGTTTTGCATTGGCAATGTTCAGCTGTTTCTTGAGCTCATTTGTTTTGTCAATGTACCTGAGTTCCCATTCTTCTTTTAGGGCTTGCTCTTGTTTCAGTAGATCTGCATATTTCTCAATTTGATCTCTCAGTACCTTTGGGTCAGTAGCTGATGTCTCTTGTTTTTCTATAGGTTGGTCATACAGTAATGCCTTCATCAGTTCTTTATTTCTGCTATGTAAGTTATCATTTTCCTCCATGTATACTTTTAGTTTTGTTTCAAGCAGATTGCTTCTAGCTTTCATTCTCTCTTTGTCTGCTTCACTAGCTTCATGCTATCTTTGTAAACCCACCAGTTGTTCCTGGAGCTGATGATTCTGCTCCATTAATGTATTGCATTGTTCTTTGACTGCGGTTATCTCCGTTTCCTTGGCTGAAACCTCTTGTTGGGCCTGAATGAGCTGTGCGGACAATTGCTCACTCATTACGTGAAATTGATTCCTTTCCCGCATGGCCTTGTCATAATTTGCATCCATGTCCATCATTTTTTGTTACATATTCATGGCCTTTTGTATCATCTGCTTGACTACTAGTTTTAATTGAGTAACGTCTACATTTAACCATGTGGTAGGGATGCTAGGCTCTTCACCCATGGTAACATCTTTCCCTTGAGCCACATGTAACGTAGTATCATGGGGCTGTGGAATATGAAGTTGTATCCTTGGCTCAGCCTCCCTGTGGTCAATCTTACCTTGTGGTGTATCATCAGGTACTTCAATCACAATTTGTTCTCTATTTTGTGGTAAAATTTCTTCTTTGTCCATGTGTGTTTGTATTTCCTCTTTTACGAGTGGCACTGCATCTTTATTTATGATTGGAAATTCCTTTATGCTGATTTTTGACTAATCATTCAATTGAATAATGTGGACTTGTTCAGTGGATGCTTCTGGGTTCCTTGCCTATGATTGTTCATTGTCAGGTGTGACCTCGACCTCATTTATCTCTGTCCATTCCTCATTGTTAGTTTCCGTTCTTATGTCAGTGTCTAATGTATCCTTCTCAGGGCTAGATTCCTCATTAGAGCTAGAATCTTCTAATCCCAGTTCTTTATATCTGGCGGTTTGTTCTAGGGTGTGTTCTTTATTCTTTTGTTGCTTTCCTTGGCTTGCCTGTCTGTATTGATGAACTTGAACATTTAGGTGCACTTGGCCTTGCATATACATATGTGTCTCTTCTAGAGCTCCGGAGAGGTCCCTTTTTGTGATTGGCGGTTGTGTCATAGGAATCTTTGGTAATGTATGTGTCCTCTTTGATTGTAGTATCTCTTGAGCTTCTTCCTCTCTAATGCGTTTAGTTCCTCTCATGGGCTTCCTTGAACTCGTTCCCACTTCTTCAATGGAAATTATTGTCTTCTTTTTCTTTGGAACCGTCGCTGACTTGGCATATTTTGCGATCTCGGTTGAAGTTGGCATCAAGCGTAAGCACTCCTTCATTTCAAGTGCTTCATAAATGAGTAAGGTCAATGCTGAACTTCCATTCAAAATTTTTTTTTGACTCCACTTCCTCTTGGCTTCGAATAGGCGGTCTTGAATATACGGAGTCATGTTTACTTGATTTCCCACTTGCCTCATTGCATGGGAAAGTAATTGCAGGACAATTTTCTGAGGTGCTCTATATCTATGCATACTAGGAAAACAAAAATGTTGGTGTACCAATTGAACCGAGTCTTCGATATCTGTTCGGTTGATTTCTAAAAGGGTTCGCTTTTTGGGATCATGACATTCATCCTTCACATTAGTGAGGCCATCTTGATTCCATCCAAAAGCTCTGTTGATTAGCTCATGAGTAAATCTAATTGTTTTCCATATACCAACTTTGTCGAGCAGTCTCGCTTCCAGGATTGATGGCTTATCTGATGCAGACTGTAGTGTATTCATCACTTGTGTACATCTTTGAAAATCTGGCAGGTATATTGGAAGTCTTAGGAATGCATCAATGCCAGCTCTTGTCCAGACATCTGTCATGCGTGGTAATCCTTGTATGATAGTCTGGAAATCTTGTGACATGATAGGAAAGTAGTGATCCCTATCCATGAACTTAATGGTAGCCATGAAAAGTAGTTTTGCCACTGGTTGATCGTCTAGAAACCAATGATCTCTTGCCTTCGTGATTGATTCCAAGGGAAGAAGCATGACCTCTTCCTCTTGTGTAGCCTCGGAATTAGAGGATGCCATCTGCACTCAATATATACCAATAATTAGTGGCAATCTGGCATCAAGAATCATCCTTCACTTATCCTTCATAAACTTTGGCGACTCTCTGAGTGGATTGTGTCGTCCCTTCCCTGTGGGTGTGAGAAAGGTAATACCTGGAATTTTTATACTTATTTATATTTTCTTTATGTTTGTGTCTGAAAGAAAACAGAAATGTTAGTTCATAGCCGAAGCGGATATTGAATCATCAGTTATTTCTTTTGGATTATTTTACAAGTGCTCTCCTATTTCCCCAGAGGGAAATGTGTTTCACTATCCAGAAGTAGAACAAGAATGTGCCGAATGCTTGGCCCTGTAATGTGGCCCTATTATGCATACTTTGGACTCTTGTGACTCCAGATGTGTGCAAACTAAATTATTTGGTCAATGTGTACAGATTGTTTTGACTCTCGGCATCCAAATCTGCTTTACTCCACTAGGACAGCCTGCATTCCCAGCACTCCTAGAGAATGTAGTGCTTCTCACATTGTACTTTTGCTTCATCAGCCTTTTGAATCTTTGAATGATTTTTGTTGCGTATCTAGGCTCCTACTCTGTCCTGTAGTTGTTTGTTTTCTGTTGTTTCGCGTTTAGATCGTACTGATTCTCCTTGTGTCTTGACTTGTCATTTTTTATGATTGTCACTTGGGCACATGACTTTGGAATCCATATTTGCGTTCGGGTCCGCTGTGCGGCTATCACCTTCTTCGGAATCCATACTTTCGTAATCCTTTGTGGACCTATGTGTCCAACATGACTTACATTCTTATTCTCTTGTTGTTTTCGATGTCGAGAGTTGTCCTGTTGTTGAAGATATGTTGTTCCTTGATCCTTTCTGATCCATGCCTGTTTAGTGTAAGGAATGGGGTATATTCTAATGAGTGCAGGTTTTTGATAGTCTTTCTCACTAATCCCTCTTGTGCTTGGTTCCTCACTTAGGCTTTTATTGGCTAAGACACTAACCAGGTGATTTACTAGGCTAGGAGATTGTGTGAAAGTGAGATTTGGTGCATTCTCACATGAAGTACTCGATGGTGGGTTTTCCTTAGTGTGAGTGAACATACATTCCTCATCATGCTCGTTTGAATGATCTCTTGGGTCTATACATTTGACTTTGATCGGTCGTTCATCTAACATGCTGAATACCTCACGATGTTCTATCTTGGCCGAGATGTATCCTAGGGCCAATTGAATAGTCACTTCATATTCGTATATCCAATCGTGACCCAGAACGATCTCTTCTAATAAGTCTTGATCATGAGAAACTACGAGTTTTTGTTATATAGTGTTGTTTCCGAGATGTAGGGGTAAGGTAATCTCGCCTATACATTGAGTAACTTTTCCTCCTATTCCTATCAGCCATGCCTTAGATGGGCGTAATTCTTCCTTGAGTTTCTGAGTCAACAAAAATTTGATACAACTTATGGCTACTCCTCTGTCAATGAGAGCATCCACTAAGTGGTATTCTTCTGTTCCAGCACCCAAGTTCAAATAGGGTTGCTTTATTTGTTGTCCTAGGTTCTCAGTGGCTCTAAAGTTAGCCATTGGGATGATTTCCTCTCCTTGTTGATATCTCTCGCCTCTCTCTCTCTCTCTCTCATCCACTCCTTTCGTTTCTTGATTCGTTCTAGCGCTTCTTGTCTGGCTTCTTCTCGTATTCTTTCTTCCTTTTTGCTCCTATTTTTACCCGTTATTAGTCGTGACATTATCTCTTCGGATAATGGCTCTAGATATTTTTTTACTTGGCAACCACTAATATAGTTAGGCAATACTTCTCCATCTAGGGTTGCTAAGCTGATGGCTCTCCTGGTAGATATACAATTGATGATCAATGGGCCATATCCTCGTTTTTGCAGTTTCTTTGCATGTTGCTTCAAAGTATAGACCAAAACTAAATCTCCTTCCTTTAGGTTTTTGTCTTTAATATGAGCATCAAAATATGCCTTCTGACACTTTTAGCAGCATAAATCCCTACTACTGCTTGTAACCTTGTTTCGTGTAACTTTTCTATTTGATCCAATTGAGCTGATAATTCATGTCGAGTCCACTCATAAGTTGTTGCACTCTAAGAGTGGGTACTAAGAAATCAATTGGCAAGATGGCATTTTGTCCATACACTAAATTAAAAGGAGTAGTTCCTATGGCTGTTTTGTACGCCACGCGGAATGCCGTCTTGGTTTCCGTTTGGTGTGATCCCATGTTTAGGTCCATATGTGAGTATAGGGATCAACTTTTCTGCCCATTGGGGACATACTTCGAGATTAAAAATGTAAGTGTGTGGCAGATCATCTGGGACTCCTATGAGGGGTTCTCATGTGTCATTCAAGATAAGTGATTTGCTCTAATGTGCGTATTCCCTTTCTTGACTATTACTTCAAAATTAAATTCCATCAAAAATAGAAACCATCGTACTAGTCGTCCCATATTACAAGGTTTATTGACTAAGTACAATAGAGCTTGATGATCGATGAAGAATTTGAATTTGTTTGCCAAAAGGTAGTGTGGAAACTTCTTCACTGCGTACACCATCCCTAAACCCTCTCTCTCAGTCGTGGTATAATTGCGTGATTCAATTGTCTACTGGCATAGGCTATAGGGTGGTCTAACTTTCTTGTGTCTGTAGGTTGAGCTAAGATGCAACCAATGGAAAACTTGGAAGCATGTACGTGAATGTGAAATGGTTTGTTCCAATTAGGTACTCGAAGGATTGATGCTGAACTTAATCGACTCTTTAATTCATTAAAGGCCTTTTCACATTCCTCTATCCAATTAAACTGAGACAATAATGCATAAAGAGGTCTAGCAATTATGGCATACATGTGTATAAATCTACGGTAATATCCGCAGTGTCCCATAAATGCTTGCACTTCTTTAGCAGTCTTTGGTCTCCGCAAATCCAGAATCACTTTGATTTTGTCTTCATCAGTGGAAATTCCATATTTAGAGACAATGTGTCCTAATATCTTTCCTTGTCGAACCATGAAGACACACTTTTCAAGATTGAGGCATACTCTATATTGTCGACATTTGGCAAAAATCTTTCCTAGTTCAGGGATATGTTCTGATCGTATAGCTGAAGAAGTGCATAAATCATCCACGTATACTTCCATGCTTTTTCTCAAGAACTCCTTGAATATATGGCACATCAATCTTTGGAAAGTGGTTGGGGCATTGGTTAGACCAAAAGGCATAACCCTAAAGGCATACACTCCCCATTCAGTTGCAAAGGTTGTTTTATGTTGGTCCTCAGGAGCAATCGCTACCTGATTATACCCTAAAAAGCCGTCGAGAAAACTATAAACTTCCTTCCCTGTCACTCTTTCCAAAAGATGATCAGTGATGTGTAATGGGTAACTATCTCTTATGGTGGCACCATTTACTTTTTTCAAGTTAATGCATACCCTTAACTTGCCATTCTTTTTTGGTACGACCACCAAAGGTGACACCCATTCCGTGTGTTCGATCTCATAAATGAACCCAGCATCTAACAACTTATCTATCTCTTCCTTAATTTTTACTGAGTAAACGTCGTTATATGTTTATGGTCGTTGTTTTGAAGGTTTGGCTTCTAATGTCATAGGGATTCTATGGGCCCAAATAGAAGGATCTACTCCTTTCAAATCCTTTTATGTCCAAGCAAAGACATCCCTATATTCTCTTATGGATCGTATTAACTCTTGTTCTTCTTCCATTGAGACATCCTGTCCTATAAAAGTACATCGTTCTTCTCCTTCCTCCAAGGTTACTACTATTTTCTTGGTCTGTTCTTTGTTGTCATATGCTAATCCTGGTTGTGCTTCCCGTTTTGGCATTTTCATAGAAATTTTCCTCTCCTCTACCTCATATTTTTTGAAGTGAGCGGGCACTTCGAATTGATCCTGAGGTTTATTTTCTCCATCTTCTTTTTCTTTATCTAGCCCATGCTCTTCTTCCTGTGCCCTTTCTTGATTTATTTCATTAGCTACGACACTTACTCTTTGATTTCCACTTCAGGTCTCCATCTGTTCATGTTCCATTTCAATGCTCTCATAATCCTCCTTCCAAGAACTACCACGTATAGGCTCACGTCATATACTTCCTCGTCAATGCATTCATTCATGGTTATTACTTCTTTGTTTACACAGACATTGAGAGTGGCTAAAATCTCCATCCAACCATGAGGTTCGAATTCTTTATCTAGGAATATTTGAGGCATGTAAGCTGGATCTTGTACAGACCTAGCGACTCCTTGCCTTTGCTACCATCCTTTCTTTCTTTCCTCTTCCTTTTCACGGTCTGGCGTATCTATAGATGAGTGTCTTCATTCATCCATGATTGGTCACTTGAACCTATACTGTGAAGCGGCTGATCATCTTCCTCCTTATGAATCAGATTCCACTCCAAGGGGGGAACATCTTGATACGTGTATGTGTGGAGATTTATTTTGGTCATGGTTCCTTTGTGCTGTAAGTATACCGTGTCTTTTCCCCAATCTTGCACTACCTTCAGCTGTCTCATGAAGGGTCTTCCAAGTATCATCTCATAATTGCTAGCCCTTTCAAATTGGCAGATCACTAAGGTGTGCTCGAATTCAACTCCACAGGTGGTAAAAGTTACTCTTTCCAATAATCCCAAGGGTCATTTAGTGTGTCCGTCTGCCATTTGTATCTTCATGCATGTTGGTCTTAAAGCTGGTTTTCCCCATTTCTCCCATATTTTCTTAGTCACGATTCCTACTCCAGCTCCAGAATCTAAGGTAGCTTTAGTGGTGTAACCCCTATAAGTAACTGGAAGGCATGTGTTTCCTTCATCTCCCTCGCTGAAATCTCCAACCTTATCGACTGGGATTTTGACTGTGGACACTTCATCAGGCTTCTCCTTCTCTTCTGACTTGGTCTCCAATTGACTGGTTAGCTTCTCCTTCAACTGTGGTTTTATCTTCAAAAGTTCTTCCAATGTCAGAGTACATGGGATTTTTACTTTTCTAAGGTGTTGTATGATGTCCGATGTTTGGATTGATGGGTTCTGCTCTTTTTTTCTTATTGAGGGAATGCAATATAATTCTAAATTATGTTCGTATTCCCCTGTGTAATTTGGAAAAACCTTCACACTGTCATCATCCTTGTCGCTCTTGTCAAATTGTAATAATCCTTCTGATTTCAGCTCAGGTATTGAGTCTTCCAATTCACCTTCTACTTCTAACTCCTCAAAGGGTGGTTCAATTCCTTCCACTTTCTTCCATCTATCTTCTTGGACTCTTGCCCACAAGTCTTTAGGCCACTCCCCATCTACTTCGGGGACAATGGTTCCTTCTCTTTTATCCTCGCAGTAATTTCCATTACGTGTCTCACCTTCTCTTCCTTTCTTGGGATCATTAGGGGTGACACACTCTTGGAATTCTTTTTCGGGAATTCGTGAATTGGGTAGTCGGAGAACATGTTTTTCTAGGGTCTGTTGAGCTACTTCAATTAATTTTGTACATATCTCCAACCTTTCTTTCTCTAGGTCACCTCTAGGATATTCTTTTTCATGTTGTTCAATGGTTGGTCCTGCTCTTATTCATGCCTGGTACGCCTGAATCCACATGGCTAACTCTTCTGGAAAGGGTTCTGCTAAAACTGATCCTACCTCTTCTTTTTTATAATTCCTCTTCTGATTTTCTCCAAGTTTATGTTTTTCTTCTTGACCTTGTTCATTCTTTTCATTCTCCTTCTTTTGTTGTAGTTTCTTTTCCTTTATCCTGTCTCTACGATTCTTCCATCTTTGTGTTCGTTTACTTGTGATACTTTTTCCAAGCTTTTCCGAGTCTTCAACTATTTGAGGTGTAGGTATATTCACTTCTCTGTCAACTTGATCATTCGCTCCAGTTTTTTCTAGTGTCTCTCTAGCTTTAGCTCTTGTTATTACTTTCACTCGCACGGTGTACTCCTTATCACTCCTTGACGACTCTATCACTTCTATCATGTTGATTTGCACGTTCGAGTTAACTTTGTTGTGGTTCTTGGGGCAATCTCTTAAAACGTGTTCTTTACCACAATCACTACAGTATCCTTCCTAGACTTGCTGTGGTGGTGGTGGGTTTGGTAACGTACATTATCTGATAAAATGATCACCTCTGCATCTGTAACATGGTCCTCTAGGTGCAGGTGGTCTATTCATCGGTCGGGAGGGTATGGGTGCTCTGGGAGATGTGTACATCAATGACACGTAATCCTGCTCATATCCGTAAGAACTATCTGGTCCTTCCATGCTATATGCATATGGCTCGTAAGACTGTCCATATTCAATTATAGAGCTCTCATAAGCGGAGTAATTTCCTTGACTATGGTCATACGATGAGTCGTACAGTTCGTTACTAGCCAAGGGCGTGGCTGGGACTATTGCTCTCTCACGGTTTTCTTCATGTTGAGCTATTTTCACTAGGACACGATTCTGAGGATGGGGCAGTTGTTGTCCCAACACCGGTTGTGGTTGAGCGTAACCTTGATAAGCATAAGGTCATGGTGTTGGTGCCTGCTACTGATATGTGGAGAGGCTTCACCTCCTTGATCTCTCGGATGGTCATAAGGTCTCATGAGAGGTTGTACTGGTCTTGACTTCCAATTGTAAGGAAAATTTTCTGTGCTATGATTTGTGTACTTTTGTTCTATGCTATAATATTGTAGAGGGCCCGGGACGGTTGGCCTATTGTAAGCATAAGCATGTGGTGGGACTACTCGTGCACAAATGTGAAGGATGATCACCTCCACAATGCACACATCTTCTAAGCATGGGTACTCTCATTGGATTGTTGGGGTAGTTCCTCTACCCTTGAACATTCAGTTTCTTTGCTACTAAATTGCCTATTTCCTCTACACTGTTCTTAGAGTTTGACGTTGTCGGGGAGATTCTCTCTCCCTAATTGGATATCCCATCTCTACATTTGCTTCTACTTGCTTCAAAACAAAGGATATATTGTTCGTTGCAAAAGGACATGAAAAAGAAGTATTTGGCAGAACTTCATAGAAAAAGCCTCAAATGAGCAGTGATATTTGGATGGTACAGATATAAGGCTACTTTCTATTAACTCACAGAGGAATGTATACGTGATAGATAGATCTATATGTTTTAATTGGAAAATGGCAGCGCATGCAAGAGGAAGGACTCACACATGAAGAGGAGTCCTACTTGAGAAGGGGCAGCGATGCATGAGATAAAGGAAGGGCATACGATAGAAAGTGAGGAGGGCCATTATCATGTACAAATGGGGCTGAAGAATTTCTAAAGAGGAAAAAAAAGATTGCCGCAGGTTCTGAGGTGAATGAAGGACGGAGGGAAAGGCTGGAACTCTCTCACTCTGATCATGACCAAGGGAAAGCATTGGCTCTGACATCTAAGTGCAAGGAGGAGAGAAGGGAGCTCTATGAACTGGAGTGGGGAAGAATTCGAATGCTTTTGATCAGAGAAACAGTGCGCATCTGCTCTGAGAAGGTGCAAAAGCGGCCATTTCATTGTTCGTTATCTGGCGGATGGAGCTCTGAGGAGGAGGGGAAAGGATGAAAGCAAGCATAACTGCTGATGGTGAAGATTATCAATGAACAGTGCTGCAGCGCATGGTGATGGAACTTTGATGTCCTCTGATGATGAATTCCTCTGCGCAAAGAAGAAGGGAGGTAGGACTTAGCAGATCGGATGCGCACGGACAGTTTTGCTGAACGTATGATCTGACATGCAATCATTTGATCCTGCTTGTGATTCATCTAGCCAAAATAGAGCGTGACTATGACCTATATATGCTTGTACTTTGTGCTGTTGTCATCCGATTTCTAAAGGTAAACACTCTAGAAACTATGTTATGATCCGAATAATTCTATTTTATCATGAGGAACATCGCGAATGTGGATTATGCTTTAGAATATTGTGCTGTCGGACTTCAAATCAACTTTTTGTGGCAATTCTGACGCCATTAATTGTACCATCACGGAAACATATCTTTATTGGCGGAATTGCTTATCAGAACAATAGTTTACGCATGTTTTGAGTTATGCCTACAGATTAGGATTACGCTTTTTTGTTCGTATTTATGCAGGTTTTGAGTTATGCCTATAGATTAGGATTACGCTTTGTTCGTATTTATGCAGGTTTTGAGTTATGCCTATAGATTAGGATTACGCTTTGTTCGTATTTATGTAGGTTTTGAGTTATGCCTACAGATTAGGATTACGCTTTGTTCGTATTTATGCAGGTATTTAGTTATGCCTACAGATTAGGATTATGCTTTGTTCGTATTTATCCAAGTTTTGAGTTATGCCTACAGATTAGGATTACGCTTTGTTCATATTTATGCAGGTTTTGAGTTATGCCTATAGATTAGGATTACGCTTTGTTTGTATTTATGCAGGTTTTGAGTTATGCCTATAGATTAGTATTACGCTTTCTTCGTATTTATGCAGGTTTTGAGTTATGCCTAGAGATTAGGATTACGCTTTGTTCGTATTTATGCAGGTTTTGAGTTATGCCTACAGATTAAGATTACGCTTTGTTTATATATTGAATGTATTTAAATTGAAATTAAGTATCGGTTAAACTCGTTGAACTATAGAATTCATTGTTTTTTATAAATCACTTATGATGTGTAGAAACAAAATTGTTTGATGTATAGGTCCTATGATATGTAATCCAATGCTTTCTAGGATATTAAATTGCCACTCGCAGTATTCATCATTTCTACCACAATAACCGGGTTCATCAGAGAAGAGCATTCTGTATTCGTAGCCAAATAGGGAAAAACATCCACTACGTTCGTAATTAGCTTAAGCTCCTCTTCTAAATTGATCGTCCACCCTTGACTTATGCGGAAATTGTCGTCCTTAGCACGTATCGACATCTCTATACCGTAGAACCGTTGCTTTCAAAAACATCTATATGGGATTGACTTGCATCTTCGAAACAGAGGTCTATAGTACTAATAAAAACATACGCTCTTCCTGCTGTATAGAAACGCTCTTTTGCACAATGAATGAACTCTATTTGTTTATTTGCATATACAAAAATCTAAGTGTCAAGGTCGATTGTAGAAATAAAATCTAAAACTTCTGTAATTTTTATTGCATGTTCTTTTCATTTCATATAGCAAATCACAGTAAGATATTCGACTTCGCATCCAAATATTTTATTGGCCCTATTTTATTACTTCAATTAAGAAAAATGCATTAGAAGATATTCGAATGACCAAGAGTATATATACACAAATTCCTACAATGTGATTAAGAACTATTCGTATCCTAATTGTTTATCGTAAAAGAACCAAGTTGAAGATTGGAACGTGGGATGAAAGAAATCATGTAGATCAAACTTTGATGTTCGGGAAAAAAAACTACCCTTGATTTTGTTAAAAGTGTACAACGCAGAGAATAACATGTATTTTGCTATAAATTAATTTTAAGTTTGTTATTCTTTTGTTCTTAATTTATTGAAATAAAATCCATACAATGCCTTAATTCGCTTTACTAAAAGAATCTATAAATGTATACGATTGAGCTCATGAATGGTTTACTTTCAAAACCCATAAGAGTACGATGCGTATGGATTTGCAATTGACTACTAATCTTTTCTATGAATTTATTTTGCGCACTTTGAATTTCCTTATTCACCTGAGTTTGCTCCAAGCACCCTGTGTGCGCCATTAGCGAGTCGACTGAATTGATCTGCCAGTCGTCACCATTCGCTCCCACATTTGAACCTGACGTGAACAACGGCGGCAATCTCAGGTGATGTTTAAATTTCTGTGTAGAACTAAGCATGTTCCTTCATGTCAAAACCAAAAAACATAAAACAATATGATATGACGGGAGTTTATTATCTTTCTCCCTTATCAAAAAAGATATGAAATGACGGGAGTTTATTATCTTTCTCCCTTATCAAAAAAGATATGAAATGACGGGAGTTTATTATCTTTCTCCCTTATCAAAAAAGATATGATATGACGGGAGTTTATTATCTTTCTCCCTTATCAAAAAAGATATGATATGACGGGAGTTTATTATCTTTCTCCCTTATCAAAAAAAGATATGATATGACGGGAGTTTATTATCTTTCTCCCTTATAAAAAAAGATATGATATGATGGAAGTTTATTATCTTTCTCCTTTATCAAAAGAAATATGATATGATGGGATTTTATTATCTTTCTCCCTTATCAAAAAATATATGATATGATGGGAATTTCTGAGGTTATAAATGAGTTTTGAATGTGATGCTACTGATGTGTTTTTTGAGTTTATGAGTACAGGTGAAGACTTGGAGCTAATTGTAAATCAGGGATTTGAATGGATTGTAAGAAGTGCAACACTTTTGAATCGTCTATACATACCATAAAGTCCTTTTCATGACTTGCATGTGCACATATGAATATTTTAATTTGATATTTTTTATCACGTGTTTAGTGTTTGAATGTAGGAGAAGATCAAAGGAAGGCAATGGAAATGGGAAGTGAAGTGAAGATCAGAAGGCCTTGTCTTTTTTCTTAGTTCTCCTGTTAACCTAAATCTTTCTTGCACCTATTTTGAGATGCATTGCAAACCTTGATTTTTGCACCATTTTATTTTTCCTTCATGCCGTAGAACCGTAGAAACGTAGAACCGTTGCTTTCAAAAACAGCTATATGGGCTTGACTTGCATCTTCGAAACAGAGGTCTATAGTACTACTAAAAACATACGCTCTTCTTGCTATACAGAAACACTCTTCCGCACAATGAATGAACTCTATTTGTTTATTTGCATATTCAAAAAGCTAAGTGTCAAGGTCGATTGTAGAAATAAAATCTAAAACTTCTGTAATTTTTATTGCATGTTCTTTTCATTTCATACAGCAAATCACAGTCAGATATTCGACTTCCCATCGGCCCTAAATTATTACTTCAGCTAAGAAAAATGCATTAGAAGATATTCGAATGACCAAGAGTATATATACACACATTCCTACAATGTGATTAAGAACTATTCGTATCCTAATTGTTTATCGTAAAAGAACCAAGTTGAAGACTGGAACGTGGGATGAAAGAAATCATGTAGATCAAACTTTGATGTTCGGGAAAAAAAACTACCCTTGATTTTGTTAAAAGTGTACAATGCTAAGAATAACATGTATTTTTGCTATAAATTAATTTTAAGTTTGTTATTCTACTTTTGTTCTTAATTTATTGAAATAAAATCCATACAATGCCTTAATTCGCTTTACTAAAAGAATCTATAAATGTATACGATTGAGCTCATCAATGGTTTGCTTTCAAAACCCATAAGATTACAATGCATATGGATTTGCAATTGACTACTAATCTTTTTTATGAATTTATTTTGCGCACTTTGAGTTTCCTTATTCACCTGAGTTTGCTCCAAGCACCCTCTGTGCGTCGTTAGCGAGTCGACTGAATTGATCCGCCGGTCGTCACCATTCGCTCCCACAACGTGCTACTAGCAGAATCTTCACTTTTCACACTACCTTGAGGTATTTTCAAGTCTTCTGCTAGATTGTCCTCTAGGTCAATACATTCTTGCAAAGTTTGAACTCTTTTCACATATACTAGAGATCTTAATGATCCATTCACTAATCCTTCCAAAAATAATGACACCATTTTGTTTTGAGTGAGTCTCTCTTCAACTGGGAATCTATCCACATATTGCTTGAATCTTCTTGCTGGCAATCTCACTGATTCCGTAGGAGCTTGCTTACAGCTATGGATCAATGAGGAGGAGTTGTTTTTAATCCCAAATTTGGTGAATTCTTCAATTAATTCTTGATAGACTTGTTCCATGTTTTGAAAATTACTAGGATCTAATGGCTGGAACCAAGCTAAAGCTGTGTCTGTCAAAGTTAGACCAAAGGATTCATATTGGATTAAGAAATCTTCCACTTGTTCAGCTCTAATTACTTGCTTGAATTGAGCTATATGATTGTAGGGTTCACTAGAGCCATCATAATGATTTCTCATGCATTTAGCAACTTGAATAGGTCTTAATCTTCTTCCTGCTTCAGGTGGTCTAGCCATCACAGGGAAAACTAGTCTTCCTATAAGTATACCTGGTCCTCTTACTACAGGTGGTCTATCTGGGACAGGAAATCTATTCCTTGATTCAACTTGTGGTTGAGGCTGATAGTTAGGATTATTGCTCGGCATAGCAAACTGCACATGTGGTCTGACCGGTATATATGTTTGTTGTGTCTGTCCAGAATGCTGATATGAATTATCTTGATAAGTTCCTTGGGGCTTCTGAGAAGTAGTAGCTTGATCCCTAGGAGGGAACACTGGAGTGTTCTGATATTTCAACCCTGCTCTTTAGAACTCCATTAGAGGCTAGTACCTCCTCTGGTTTTTGTCCAAGTACGTGATAATGGTGGGAAGTTCAGGATCTTGTAACTCATATATGGTGATTGGGTTATTGGCCACTTCCCATAATGAAGAGTGGGCTCTGAGGAGATGTTCCATCCCATTGATCAAATAGACATCCATTAGGGAATCATCTTGGGGGACTAGGTCTCCTCTCCAAACCCTAACAACCGTGGATCTCCCTCTAGGGGTGGTCAGCTACTCTTCATGTCCCTCTTCATTAAGTTTGTGAGCATTACCTTCTTTCCCTTATTCGTTGATGCTTTCAGGGTGTTCCGTAACAACATACTGAATATCTCTTTTGTCCATATAGAACCCTCCTGCATATTTAACTGCTGGCCTAGGTACTATGTAAGCATCTATAGCTCTCTTTAGTCTGGCCACATATCCGTTTAGACCATCTATGTAGATAGATATCCCATGTTGGTTAGTGTTCACATATTCTAAAGATGTCCGATATTCACCCTCAATAATTGACATCATGCAATTATTGGTACAGAATTTCGCATATCCTCTGAAGCCATGGGAATTTCTTCCTCCGACTCACTCAAGGTTTCAGAGTACTGTGAACGACTACTTGGTTCAGCTACACTTCCTATAGAAGAAATCACACTTCTTCGGCTTCCTAGAGTTCTTCCAGACCTTAGGTTCATTCACTTAAAAATTCTCTTCTGGTTTTAACCACTCCTAGCTTCCAATGCTCTTTGCTGAGGGCCCAATTTATAGGAATTATTTGATTGACAGAGAAACTCTCTCTAAATCCACGATACACAATGTTCAACCCAAAAGAGTATGCCACGATACTCAATATCTGACTAACTAGAATATTTCACAATACTCAATATCTGACTCACTAGAATATTTCACGATACTCAACACTCAAGAAATATCGCCCTCAGAATTCCACGATAGTCGATATTTGACTCACTGTAAAAGGTCACGATACTCGATACTTGATGGACTGCTCACTACCACGATACTCAGTCTCCCGCAAGTATCACGGAAGGACTCTCAGGATACTCGATACTGCAGAGGTATCCCAAAGAGGTCATCCCCGATACACGATACTTGACACTTTGTGAAATTCACGATACACAATATTGGGCAGGTATTGCGAATAGAATCACGATACACAATACTTGGAATTACCACGATATTCAATATTACTCAAATATCATTTTTAGGTCTCTACGATACTCAATATGTCTCCAATATCATGAGAAATTTTTCGATGATACTCGATATCTACCGGGTATCGTGAAAGCTAACTCCACGATACACGATACATGATAGGTATCGCGATCAGAAGTTCACGATACACGATACACGATATCTGCCTAGTATCATGAGTGTTTCTCAGCGATACACTATATGTTTCCACTGCAAGTATCATGATACTCGACCACAGGAGTTCACGATATCCATGTATCGCGATATCTCAATCGCGGGAGAACACGATACTTGACATTTTTTCAATTTTTGAGATAGTCGTTTTGGATTTTAATTGCATACAAATATTCCTAGAGTTAATCTACCCTCTCCCCTCAGTTTGTATCACAAAAATGAGCTTCCTTTACCCCGGGATGACCCTCACGATACTTGCGGCAGGTCGTTTTACTGAAATGCTTGATTTCCTTAGAACTTATGAGTAAGAAATGGGTATGATTACCTTGGAAGCTACTCTCCAACTCCTCTACAACCCTTTCTAGCTCCGAGGAGCTCAACAACCTTGCTCGCGATCGCGATATTCGCTCTTCAGAGCTCACGATACTTGCTTGGAGACAAGTGACTTGAAAAAGATAATTTTTTTGGTTTTTATACTTTTGAAAGTTCTTCCTAACTAAAAAAGACTAACAAGAACAAAGGTTGAATGCTACTCTAACTTCCTAACCTACTTGCCTACTTCCTCCTTCCTACTCTACTCACTCCACTCACTTCCTTAGACCATCAACTCACTACACACACTCCAAGAGTGAGAAGTAGTAAGTGCGGATGAGTGTGACTTACCAAAGAAGAGAAATTCACAACTCCTCTACTCGGTTCAATGCTAAGAGCTACTTACCATCACACGAGTGCCTCGGTTTAATTTGACTTCCCCAGCAATGGCGCCAAAAGTGTGTGTACCTAAGTGCCAGCCTAGGAACTTGTGGAGACAGAGACCATACCTCAATCCCCCTCAAGTGCATATAATGGGGATTCACACTTTATTTATCATTCCGAGCATTATCAAAACATAGCCGAGTGTATGAAGACATGCATTCAAATGATGGTCAATGCAAATGAGCTTCCCAAAGAGTGCAAGTAAGTCTAAGTCTATTCCAAACAAGGTTTAGGGATCAGTTGAGATGTCACGGTACTTAGAGTAGTAGCCAACAGTAATTGAGCTTTTCTCTCAGCTCCAAACTCCGAATATAATGAATAGTGGGTTCTTCGGAAGCTCTCAGAAAGACGCATCCAATGGTGGTCTTTTCACTCAATTCTGACACTTCTGCTTCAACTTATGAGCAAAATACTGAGTCGCGGGAATGACCTTCCTAGACTTCAGCACTTCCTACACTTCACGCACACCATAACAACAGCAAACAAGCACTTTCATGGATAGACAACACTTCCAAACACCCTTTTCAAGCATCACACATGCACACAAGCTCACAAAGAAGATGATATAGAGAGGAGAAGACACAAATTCGAATTTCTGTGCCGTTGATTCTCACAATGGCAAAAAGTCTTTACAAAGTGTCACAAATTGACTTATATACATGTTCCCTAAAAATGGTCCTTTCACACAAGAGACCGGCACTTTATTCACTAAAAGTTTAATTTCCTACTAATTTACATGGGTAAGCTACTAATCTCCATGGGTATGCATCTAGAGGACTCCTCTAGTGCATTTACATTGGAAAATATGTTACAAAATGATTATGATACAAAAATAAAGTGTCCAAATCGAAAAAATTTTGGGGCCCATCTTTTTTGCTGCCTTGTGTTCTTTTTAGCTCTGCAACTCTCTCTCCCTTTCTCTCTCTCTCTCTCTCCCTCTCTCTCTCTCTCTCTCTCTCTCTCTCTCTCTCTCTCTCTCTCTCTCTCTCTCTCTCTCTCTCTCTCTCTCTCTCTCTTTGCTGCGCTGCCGTGCGTAGCATCTGTAGGGGAGAGAAAGAAGAAGCTTTTACTTTTCCTCTCTCTCTCTCTCTCCCTCTCTCTCTCTCTCTCTCTCTCTCTCTCTCTCTCTCTCTCTCTCTCTCTCTCTCTCTCTCTCTCTCTTTGCTGCGCTGCCGTGCGTAGCATCTGCAGGGGAGAGAAAGAAGAAGCTTTTACTTTTCCTCTCTCTCTCTCTCTGTCTCTCTGTCTCTCTCTCTCTCTCTCTCTCCCTCTCTCTCTCTCTCTGTTTCTCTAACATTTTGTCGGCTTTCTCTCCCTAACAATCTCTTTCTCTCTCTCTTAACTTATGCGTGCCTCAGACTGCCATAAGATTCTCTCTCTACGTGCGATCAGAATTGAGGCCGCCGAATGGAGCATCAACACCATCAACTCTCACTCATTATCTCCTCTCTCTATACTCTTTCTCTCTCTGCATGTTGTGTGTTGCAGCCCGTGGAGGGAGGAGATATAAACAAACTCCTTTCTCTCTGAATCACTCTGGGAGCGTCTATTACACACACCAACACCCTCTGATGACATCACAGCTGCCAGTTGCCAATAAAAGCCTATTGCTAGGGAAAAAAACAATTCGGTTGGCACTGCTGCAAGGAAAGCACGGAGGCACCAATACTCCAATCATGAAAGATAGCTACCAGGACCTATCCTTTCACTCCCTCTCTATAGTTCCACCTCCTGCACAAACAGCGACGTCTCTCTCTGATGAGAGCATGCGCAACCATCAACCGTTCTCCACTCTTTCTTCAGTCTACATACGAAAGGATAAAAAAGAAACAGAAGATGAGAAGATGAGGGGAAAATTACCTGAAAAAAACATTAGAGGAAATAACTCATATTGCCCACATATATATAGTTGCACAAATTATTGAGCCTACCACTCTTTTAGTTTTTACTTTAAGTTCTCATCCACACTTTTACCCACACATCTCCACCACACTTTATTTAACGTTTCTCTCACAATCATACTTTAAAAATACCCTCACACACACCATCCTTTCTACCATTCACTTTATCTACTTTAATTGCATAAATTACTCACTCCACTCTTTCACTTCACTTTAATTATACATAACTCACACCACACTTTAAATACTACTTACATACACCACTCATAATTTATCCACTTGATTTATCATTTTAGTTTAATTTCCCTAATTTTTCATCATTAAAGTATTCATTTAATTTAAGCTTACTTTAAGGTTTTAATTAATTAAATACCTTAGTATTTATATTCACACACAATTAAAGTAACTAATTTAATCATAATTTAATTTTAAATAAATCAATGTTCAATTTATAGATTAATTTAAGTAAATGTCAATTGTTTTAACCCTTGAAACATACTAAAATCCCTAAACCCTTTTGAAACCCATTAGAATCCTTTTGAACCCTATCATTAACCCATTGACACTTAAATAAACCATAGCATTAACCCTTGCATTAACCAAGAATTAATGTTCTTAGCTTAAATACACATAAATTAATGTAAACCTAGGGTTTAATACCCATGTTTCTTGCTTGTATGAATATAAAAAACTCATTAAATGTGTAATTAGGGTAAACTCTAATATGAGCACATTTTCTTATTCATCAATTGTACCTACAAACACTTTCAAAGTAGTTAATTCCAATCAAAACAACTGATCAACAATGATATAAAAGAGTTTAGAATTCACCAATAAAATATTTTAATTTTCCTGGTCGTCAACTGGAAGGTGCAAATCTTTCCGACATCCACCCCCACCAAACCTGCACATTGATCTGATGGGCCAACTTGCAGATTGAGGGAAGTAGCATTTTAATGATCATCCTGAAATTAAAGCATAGAACAACATCAATTCTTTTATAAAATTTTTAACTTATCAAATTTTCAATCTTTCATTCAACATGCACATGAAGTTTATTTAAATTCAATCTGGTAATGAAAACATATTAAAGTATAAAGTTAAACTATTAACCTGTTCGATCAACCAACATTAATTTAAATTTCATCCATTTATAAACCTTGCAAAGATTAGTATGAAACAGAATTCATTTTCATTCACTCAAATGCAAGTTTTGTCATATATATGCATTCACATATGAGCAATCAAGCATGCCAAAGAAATCTACTAAATCTACTCGTACAGACACCCGCCTTGTTTGCCTAATTTTATTCACTAGATGTGTTTTCCACAACTAGCTTTCTTCATCTTTGGCTTCATACAAATATTATGTAAATCTTCATGTCGATAATAAGTGTAAATACATTTTTGGGGTGAAAGAAGGTATAACTTCCATATCAATATTCTTTTTCTTTTCTATTTTCTTTTTCTGTTTATTTTTTTACATTTGCAACTTTTTTGTTTTAAAGGGGAAAGGCTTAACCCCTTAATCCGAGCTAAGGATCTAGATGCATGTACAAGAAAGACCTAGGTTTTCACATTCAAGGATCATGCATCAATATGCTCCTACACATATACAACTACTTTCATTATCTGAAATGAACTACAAATGCTTCTATCCATCACAAATCTCACTCAATCTATAAATTTAGAAATATAAATCATGTCTGTTTTCCTAGTATGGTTAAATAGATTCCTTTATAAAATAATATACTTCATCCCAGATTTTATAATTTAATTTTATATGAATGCAAATGACATGCATAAATCAAAACATAAATAATTTAAAAAAAACATAGAATATTACAACCTGCAATCAACTATATCTTCAATCTTCTCTCTTCTTCAACTCCATCTTCATTGTAAATTTTCCATAAAAAGCTTCAATGACTTGATCAAAATCTTCTTCAAGTCCTTATAAACATTTAACAACTAGCTATACAAGTAAAATTAATTTCATAACCATACATTTTCTTCATCCTGCAAAGTAAATTCGCAGTTAAGAAAACCATACATAAATCAGTCATTCTCTTTATCATACTTCAACTCATAGTTTGCATCATATTTGTAGCATATTTTATCATCATTTTCTTTTAACAAGAAAATAATCTTTTTCATCATCATTTTAGTAAAAGAAATCATATTATTCATAATAATTTGCAAACATATTTCTTGCGTATTTCAGACATTTTTTATTCAAAAGAAATCATAATATGATAAAAAACAAAAAAAACAAAACAATTTGATTCATCTTTTCTCGTCAAAATAGAGTGTTAATCATTTCTTAATTTAATGATTTCTTAGTTTAATCATTTCTTCTATTGTCTTCAATGGTAAATTCTTAGTTTTCTTGTTAAATTTTAAAGGTTTTGATTGTTTTGAATTTATGTTTATATTGTTTTCGATTTGTTTAATAATATCATCAAGAAGTTGCTTATCTATTTCATTTGTTTGTTTTTCACAATTTCAATTCATAGTATTTTGTGTGGTCTCTTCTCGTCTAATTTCTTCTTCTTTAAATTGATTGTATTTATGTTTTTTCATTTGAGTGTGTAGTTCTTTAAGCTTGTCTTGATCAAAAAATTTCTCATTAGAAAGGAGCATTAAATCAAGTGAAATCTGTAAATTATTAAGTTTCCTTGCTCCTACTTGTATTTCATGTTCAAAATCACCTAGATCAATTTCCAATTGCTCTTCCATAATCGGTTTTTGACCTTCTTCATTTGGTTTTATACTTTTGATTTCTTCTATTAACTCTTGTTTGCGGTTTAATGTCCTCTCCCTCATTTGTTCTTTTGTTTGACTGTTCATATGTATGATAGGTTTCCATACTTTTTTACTTTCACATGGATTAGGTTTGGTTTGGATCTTCTTTAATAGCTCTTTTATTCCACCCCTTCCTAGATTTAATTTTAAAGGTGATCGATCCTGATAATTACAAATTTTCCTCTCATTTTCAACCACTAGTTTCCGTCTTCGTGCATCTTCATATGACCTACAAGTCCAAAATGCATGGCCATATTGATCGCACCAAAAACATTGCATAGGTCGCATTTGAATCCTTTTTGATGTTCTTAATGAATGTCTATGGCAAGATTTTCTAAAATCATGAACATGTGTTATAGGTGAAGGTTGCATAGACAAACTTTGGCACATTCCCTCCTTTTCATGCTCACATTCAGCTAGCTCTAATTCTTGTAATTGTTTGGATAATACTTCATATTTCTGGTTCATTTCTTGAATCTCAATCTTCATTTCCTCTTTGCAAGTTCTAAGACTAATTCCTAATACTCATAGAGTCTCGAAAATAGCATTGATTGTATAATTTAAAATCAAAATCACTCTAAATTTCTTTTGTAAAGCTTCATTTGCCTTATTTTCCATTTCGATGAACTTATCTTCCCATTTTCTCAAGTGTTGATCCATCAATGCATTCACATATGCTTCATCAATAACAATACTCTTTGAATTTTGCTCTTGTAATTTAATTTCAAAAGATTCTTTACGTTGATATATATTTTTCATGTTTGTATGCTGTTTTTTGCCCATGATTCATGCTTGAATATCAAAGGAGCACCACATAAATGAAAGATAAGCTATGATTTGATATACACATAAAAAATACATTACTTGAGATTGCCGGAATTAATTTGTGACATTCATACCAGTGAACTTCCCTTTATCTTTTAATAAAGTTTCAACTACTTTCTGACCCTACGTCTCATGCAACATAGTTCTAAATAGTTCATTCATTTTTTTTACTTTGATCCGATTTAGCTTGAACAATCCTAACAATCACTTCTTTCTTTACTCTTTCCTTATGTTCAGCTACTAAATCTATAATTCGTTAGAGTCCAGTTTGATATGTTTTTAAATATATGTCAATATGTTGCAATTAAACCTATGATTTTAACCAGAATTTGCCTTTAATCTATACCAAAAATTTCCCTTAAACAAAATTTAGCCCAAGAATTTGAGAGTAAAAGAAATTATACCAACGGCTCGAAGAAGAGGCTCAAAATAGTGCTTTGTGAAATTTAATACATTTATGGATTTGAATCAAAGCCTAAATACATCTTTCGCTAAAATTGGTGCAAACGTTTTGTTCTTCAATTGTTGATGAGAGGGGTGGCGAGAGGAGGATCATCGACTTGCCAATCTTCGTGGAGGCACTCAGATCAACAGATCAGCCCTCAACACCGAGAAGATTGCAAGATTTTACGAGTTAGCCACCGCTTCCAAGGATGAAGATGTTGCTGCACCAAATGTAGCATCGTATGAATGCATATGCAGTATAACTGAAAATATCTATCTGAGTTGCAAGCCGATGATTCATGTCGGGTTCACCAATGTCAGGTCGTGGAGCTGCTCGGATGATGGATCAAGTCATCCGCCAAAATCGTTTGGCACACGCAGGGTGTCTGTAGCGGACTCAGGCTTATGAAAACAAGGTTTTTAATGCTAAACAAATAAAAATACCTATTTAAATGGAAACTAAAATCAAGTTATAGGAAATAATTTTATATTTTATGCACCTAAGGACCATAAGGACATGCTGCTCTATATCTCGCAATAGCTCCCTGATAGGATGGTAAAATCAATGATTCTTCGGTTATCTGATTTTTAATTACCTCCTCTACTTTGATTTCAATTGGCTTTTGATGAGTATATCTAACTAGAGGTGGAAAAAATACGTTTTCACTACTATGTGGTTCAGGAGATGCAATGGAAAATAAAGTTAAGAACTTAGTTAAACAATGGTCATAGGATATGGAAAGTAAAGATTCTAAAGTAATTTGATCTTTAATAACTTCTTCTATTACTACTTCTATAGACTCAGTTCTAGTATCAATGTTATCAAAACAACTATGTTCAGACTCATTGGATAACTCAGAAGACATCAAAGAAATCAATGGAGTATGATATTAATATTAAATCTGCTTGAACAAATGAGTTGATAAAGCTAATGAAATAAATCAATTCCTCTAATACAAATGTAAGGTTTAAACAATAGGATAAATTTCTAAAACAAATGGATAAATGGCTAAATGAAAATATAAGGTAAATGGAATGTCTTCAATCTATCACTTCACAGATCTTCACTTCAACTGCTCTTTAATTCTTCAATGTTTGTCTGAAAAAAAAAACATTAGAAATGTAAGTAAAGTTACAAGAAATCATTGAGAAACATAAAAAACATAATTCACATAACATTTCTATACACACATATACTCATGCATACACTAAAGCATTCTCATGCACTCTAATGCATACATTCACACTCATGCTAACATATTGATTTGCATACATTTCTCATGCATACTAATGCACTTTACATGGATGCTTTCAATCATGCTAATATATGCTAATATACACACATACTAACACACATGCATGCTAACATTACACACACTTCTAAATACATATAATCATGCAAATGCAAACACATATGTTCATGCATTACTAATTGAACTTACTCTACACTTATGCTTATTAGACATAATCTCATTTAGATGCATTCAAAATACAAACATGCTAACATACAATCAAGCATATGCTAACACTGAATCCTAAGTAAAATAACATAACAATGCATACATTAGTACCTATGCTCATTCATTCACTTACATACATATATGCCCATACATACTAACCATGCACACACTAATGCACATGCTAAGATGCATATCTTCTAATATACACAAGCATTCACTCATGTACATGCTCTAATGCAAATGCTAACACATTATTTTATGCAACTACACATGCATGCTAACACTCACCCACATGCTATCATACACATATGCATCTTTCCACATTCATACTATGCATCAACTCTATCATGTTTCATGTATTTAAACTTAATGCACATACATATGCTTATCACTTACATACATGTACTCTAAACCATTTATCTATACCATATGTATGCATGTTCCTATAACCTTACTTATATAGACTTAAGCTTAGTTATACATACATTCCTATTCAGATATTCCCTAATTGATGCTTTCATTCACATATATAAACATGCTAACATATGCTCATGCACATGCTAACTCATTCATATGCACTCTAAAACATATACATTAAAGCATCATACATCAATATACTAAATACCTAGAAAAGTGACTAAGCAATGATAAATGAAATAATTAAATTACTTAATTAATTAATAATCAACTCCATTATTAATTTAACTTTCTCCCTCTCTCTCTTAACTCTCTCTTTCTCTCTCTCTCTCTCTCTCTCTCTCTCTCTCTCTCTCTCTCTCTCTCTCTCTCTCTCTCTCTCTCTCTCTCTCTCTCTCTCTCTCTCTCTCTCTCTCTCTCTCTCTCTCTCTCTCTCTCTCTCTCTCTCTCTCTCTCTCTCTCTCTCTCTCTCTCTCTCTCTTTTTCTCTCTTTCTTTCTCTCTATGTTTCTTTCTCTCTCTCTCTCTCTCTCTCTCTCTCTCTCTCTCTCTCTCTCTCTCTCTCTCTC
The DNA here is from genome assembly GCA_020310875.1 of Ceratopteris richardii. Taxonomy (NCBI): domain Eukaryota; kingdom Viridiplantae; phylum Streptophyta; class Polypodiopsida; order Polypodiales; family Pteridaceae; genus Ceratopteris; species Ceratopteris richardii. The sequence goes on from CM035426.1 coordinate 85,443,086, forward strand.
TCTCTCTCTCTCTCTCTCTCTCTCTCTCTCTCTCTCTCTCTCTCTCTCTCTCTCTCTCTCTCTCTCTCTCTCTCTCTCTCTCTCTCTCTCTCTCTCTCTCTCTCTCTCTCTCTCTCTCTCTCTCTCTCTCTCTCTCTCTCTCTCTCTCTCTCTTTTCTCTCTTTCTTTCTCTCTATGTTTCTTTCTCTCTCTCTCTCTCTCTCTCTCTCTCTCTCTCTCTCTCTCTCTCTCTCTCTCTCTCTCTCTCTCTCTCTCTCTCTCTCTCTCTCTCTCTCTCTCTCTCTCTCTCTCTCTCTCTCTCTCTCTCTCTCTCTCTCTCTCTCTCTCTCTCTCTCTCTCTCTCTCTCTCTCTCTCTCTCTCCCTCCCTCTCTCCCTCCCTCCCTCCCTCCCTCCCTCCCTCCCTCCCTCCCTCCCTCCCTCTCTCTCTCTCTCCCTCCCTCCCTCCCTCCCTCTCTCTCTCTCTCTCTCTCTCTCTCTCTCTCTCTCTCTCTCTCTCTCTCTCTCTCTCTCTCTCTCTCTCTCTCTCTCTCTCTCTCTCTCTCTCTCTCTCTCTCTCTCTCTCTCTCTTTGCGGCACTGCCGCACGTAGCATCTGCAGGGGAGAGAAAGAAGAAGCTTTTACTTTTCCTCTCTCTCTCTCTCTCTCTCTCTCTCTCTTTCTCTAACGTTCTATCAGCTTTCTCTCTCCCTAACAATCTCTTTCTCTCTCTCTCTTAACTTATGCATGCCTCAGACTGCCAGAAGATTCTCTCTCTACACATGATCAAAATTCAGGCCGTTGAATGGAGCATCGGTGCCGTCAGCTCTCACTCATTATCTCCTCTCTCTACATTATTTCTCTCTCTACGTGCTGCGCACTGCAGCCCGTGGAGGGAGGAGATATAAACAAACTCCTTTCTCTCTGAATCACTGTGGCAGCGTCTGTTACACACACCAGCACCCTCTGACAACATCAGAGCCCTCAGCTACCAATAAAAGCCTATTGCTAGGAAAAAAACGATTCGGTTGGCGCTGCTACAAGGAAAGCTTGGAGGCACCAATACTCCAATCATGAAGGATAGCTACCAGGACCTATCCTTTCACTCCCTCTCTATAGTTCTACCTCCTACACAAATAGCGATGTCTCTCTCTGATGATACTTACAGGTCTGAGAGGAGATGAGAAGTGGAAGCCTTTCATATTGTCCATAGAATTGTCACTTGATCACTTTACTCCTCATCTTAATCAATTGCTAGGACACATGCTAACTTTTGAGCAGGACATTAAAGGAGACAATGATAGGAGTGCAAGTCAAGCTATGTACTCCAAGGACGAGCGTGAGTCAACGAGTCCCGTAACAGGCCTTAGTATTTATATTCACACACACAATTAAAGTAACTAATTTAATCATAATTTAATTTTAAATAAATCAATGTTCAATTTATAGATTAATTTAAGTAAATGTCAATTGTTTTAACCCTTGAAACATACTAAAATCCCTAAACCCTTTTGAAACCCATTAGAATCCTTTTGAACCCTATCATTAACCCATTGACACTTAAATAAACCCTCCTTGCATTAACCGAGAAGTAATGTTCTTAACTTAAATACACATAAATTAATGTAAACCTAGGGTTTAATACCCATGTTTCGTGCTTGTATGAATGTAAAAAACTCATTAAATGTGTACTTAGGGTAAACTCTAATATGAGCACATTTTCTTCTTCATCAATTGTACCTGCAAACACTTTCAAAGTAGTTAATTCCAATCAAAACAACTGATCAACAGTGATATAAAAGAGTTTAGAATCCACCAATAAAATATTTTAATTTTCCTGGTCGTCAATTGGAAGGTGCAAATCTTTCTGACAACGTTTGTTAAAAAACTGGCTAAGGGTGAATTTCTGCGCACTCCGCTTCCACAACTGCTCTCTTTCCTTGCACCTGTTGCGGTTGCATCTGTTGTTCCCAACCCTCCCCTCCTTCCTACGACAACTTCTCATATGGATGATGCAGACGAGGAAGATGAAGCCCTAATGTGCTTTCTGCAGAAAGAGTGTCGTGTAGCCGTAACCTCTTCTCCGATGTCAAGTGCATCTTCTGTTCCAATTTCTTTCTGCATTCGTCTTTTTGAGAAGGAAATTGTTGCTCCTATGGTGGCCAAGGAAGGTGTCAGTAGGGATGTGGTTGAAGTTTTTACCACCCCTCCTTATTCTCCACCTACCCATCTCTCTACAATAGCCCCGAAGTCCTCTCGTTTATTGAGGAACTACCTTATCGACTCACCTCTCCGCCCAAGGATGTGCAAGAAGTGAATAACACAACCATTTTCCCCTCTCCCTCTTCTCTTCCTGCTCTGCCTCAGCCCCTCGTACTGACCCTTTCCTCTTCACCGATTACTTCTCTTCCTGCGTCTTCTTCTGCTGCTTCTTCTATTGATTACTTCTCCTGATTACTTCTTCCTTGTCGAAGTCTCCTGATTATTCCCCACCAAAATTATCGGACTTGGTGCGGTTTCCATCTACCTCGGTAGTTATGCCCTCATCCTCTTCAGTCTCCTTACCTTTTCCACCTTCCCCAACGTTTGGCCGCTATTGATCATTATCTTGTTCAGGCTTTAGAAGCGTTCTAGTCTTAGATGATTGCCAAAAAGCAAGTAGTTAGTCAAGATTTTTGACATAAATTGGACGTCTTGGAAGCAGATATTGCCCCCCTCCAGGAATAGCTCATTAGTCTTCGTGTCAGTGAAGCTCATCTATAGAGCCAGGTTTCTTCACATGAGGCTGAACTCTTGTGGCTATGGCAAGCCCTCGCAGATAAGGATGCTTCTCTCGATAAGATGAATAAAGTTTTGGAAGCCATAAATGCTCAAGTTGTTGACTTGAAGCAAACCTGCACTACTCTCCATTCTAAAGCGGCTCAAAGGGAAATAGAGGTAGCCACAACCAAGGAAGATTTACTCTAGAGGCTCACGAGTTAAACAATGAAATCGGCCGGAAGCTTCAATTGCAGAAAGAATTGGAAGCCACCCAAAAGTGCATCGGGCTTATTTTAAAACCATTCAATTTCAATCCCAGTAGATGGAAAGGATGGAGAAACAAATCAGCCTACAATAGGATAAACTACGGAGAGTAGAAGCGAGTATCGATGAGGACAACTTCGATGTCAAGTTGCCCTCAAGAATGTTTTTAATTTGCAAGAAGCCTTTTTGGAAGGCCAAGTCAGCAATTCATTACTCAACTGGCTGCTTCCAGTTCTACTAGCCCCGAGGATCAGTTACTAGATCCTATGCATGTACAATAGTTATTGAAGGCTCCGCAGAAGAAGATTAAACGTAGTTTTGAAGAAACCCGTACCATGTATATACAGGGAATTGTAGATGAAGATTAACTTGTATTTAGGGTTCGATTCCACCATTGTGCCAGCGTTAGGCCCATAGATGGTTCTATGTATTATTCATAATAATTCTGTAATTATGTTGATGAAACATCATAAAAGGATAAAATGGTGTAACCTCTAGATTGATTAATACAAAAGGAGTTGTGTTCGTGTCGCTTAGCAGTGAAAGAGATGCACGGTAGGTCCTTGCCAGAGTGCGTGTGGAAGAGTGATCGAGCCTCCTCTATGTTAACTTATATTTTGGATTAAAGCCTCACTCAGTGCTATATTCATCCTGCATCAGTTAAGTGTTTGATTCTAATTGAGGTAATTAATCATACAATAAGTTTTAGTTAAGAATTTGATGAATGTTACAGTCTTCTCAATGATGATAATGATCATTGTCATGTATATATATATATATATATATATATATATATATATATATATATATATATATATATATATATATATATATATATATATATATATATATATATATATATATATATATATATATATATGTGTGTGTGTGTGTGTGTGTGTGTGTGTGTGTATGTGTGTGCGTGTGTGTGTATATATGTGTGTGCATGTGTGTTTGTGTGTGTGTATCACCTCTTGTAAGTGAAATGCAATTGGTGGATGAGCACTCATGACTTGGATAGCATAGGAGTGAGTTGCGCTCAGCGGTTTGAATATGGTTATGCAAACTTGCAATCAATTTCAGTAAAACTAAAGATAGTATTCTACAAGGAATGATAGTGGTTGAAGTTGTGTAGAGGTATGGGGAAAAGTATTATAGGGCCTCTGTTTAATCAACAGACCCATGTCCAACCCAAGAACTTTGTGGGAAAAATCTCGATTATTCCTATCTTGCTGGAACCATTCCATGTGGGATAAAGAGAGAAAATTTAACATATATACTAATGCGAAAATTTATGTTGAGTTTAATAAAGCGAAACCCAAAAACCAAATTGTCCACTATTTTGAACTTCACTCGAATATGCATGTGGGGCACATCCATCTATCCTGCACTCTACCCCCCTCCCTCCTTGAAATTCATGACCTTTGATAGATACTCTCAGCCGAGGACTTTTATAATCTGTAAGGGGTGCCTCCCCTACAATTTTTCCTTTATGTAAAATAGCAGTCTTTGCTACCAAACTTGTAGTGGAAGCCTCATCAATTATCCGCAAGACTTTTGACCTGAATTTCCCATCCATCTTTATTAAATAAAAAATACTAACCTCCTTTTTCATGGACTTGAGAAGCTTTGAAGCCTCTCATTCCTTGAGAGCATTGTCTCCAATTGACTTACCAAACTCCTCATGAGCCCTGTTGAATGCATGCCCAATGGCATCACTGGTGCATATGGGATCTCCTTTTTGCCTTGTATCTGCACATGTAGTGGCCTTGTCTTCAGATGTCTCTTTGTCTTTGCTCAATCCATCAACTCTTGGTTGTTGAGCTATATCTACTTGAGCCTTTCCTTTATTTCTTGTCTGCACTGTAAAAGATTCTTCTTCTTTGTGTACATAAATCATTTGAATATGGGGCCCGGATGAAGAGGCTTGATTCTTAGGACAACAATTTGTATAGTGGTCTCTGGCCTCTGGGCAGTTTCTGCAAGGAGGGGCATTTTCTGGTAGAGTGCACCTACTTTGATAGTGACCACATTCTCCACATCTGAAACAAATTATTGGACTCCTAGGCCAAAGTTATTCCTCTGTCTAGGATTATAATTGTTACCTTGATTCCGTGCAGCAGCCATCACATTTGCGGGTGGTAGGGATCTTGCTTGTGTCCAGTATGTCGTTGCAACCATTCCCCTTGATTGGCATTCATGGGCCTCATGACCAACTTTCCTGCATAATTGACAAGTCACACTTAACAGAGGACATTTACTTACTATGTGACCTTGCTTGCTGCACATGGAACACCAAAGTCCACTCTTGATGCCACCCCCTTTGAGTTCCTGCAACTCCTGTCGTAGCTGAGCCAATTCCTCTGCTTGGGCCTCCTCCTCCTTTTGGAGCTTTAGTGCTTCAATCTCCCTTCTCAGCTGAGTAACCGCATTCTCCTCCTCTTTGTGGGGCTTATTCCTTTTTAAGCCCTCTAGCTCCTTCCTTAGTTGGATTACTAGATCCTCCATTTCTGTGGTATATTGTAGTTGAGAAGAGGTTACTCCATACTGTTGCCTTATCTGCTCCAGACGTGTAGCTGTGTTGATGAACTCCTCTATGGAGGCTGTAGGTAACACTAATTCCTTTATTTTGCATTGGGTGGCCACTGGTAGGGGCTTAGCTAACCATTTCTTAACAAAAAAATCATGTGGTGGATCTGGCAGTTTAGCCATTAGTGCCTTGGCCCTAGTCACAAACTCCGGGAACTTTTCACCTGGACCCAATCTCAAATTTTCTAGTTCTTCTATGATGATCTCTGTAGTATTCCCATTCTGGAATTGATTTTTAAATGCATCTTTCATCAAATCCCAAGTTGTAAAATGGTTTCTTAGCAAATTGGTTGAACCATTTATCTGCTAATCCTTCTAATGTGGCAGGGAAGAGTATCAAAAAGGCATCCTCCCTGCCCATTAAGCCCCTAGTTTTGCATAGTGCCAAAAACCTTCTAATATGCTCGTCAAGATCTTCCTGAGCTAGGCCTTTGAAGGAACGAAGATTTATATTCAATCGTGATAGTAAGGTTTCCAGTCTACCTGACTAGCCATGCTTCTTACTGATGAAGTTGATGAAAGTGGACTAGATGATCTTCTAATAGCCTTCCTTCTTGTTTACTTGCAGGTGACCCTCAATGTTTGGGACCGGGTTGCGGTCATGGGCTGTTCATAGTCCTCTTAGTATGAGATAATTGATAAGAATATGTACCTCTTAGTCCACTGAAGTAGTGCTGTCGACACTTGAATATTGCTTCTTCAATAGCAATATATCTTCTCCTATGCTCAAATCTCCTTAGAAGTCCCATCGGGCGTGCCAAATTTTGTTGGGGGATTCTTGGACAAGAAGGAGTTTGAGGGTTTGTAGGAGAAAAGGAAAAGACAAGAAGAGAAAATACACTCTAGAAGCCTCTGCCGATTGATTACAATAGGACAAATACAATGCTGAAGCACAATACAAGCCAATACTTCTGGGCAAAAATCCCACAGAGTGCTCAATTACAAAATACCAAATACCCAAAGTCTTCTTGCTCCCGGCCTCTTCTGCACCAGACCTCCACCTGCTTCAAGCTTACCCTTGTGCACACCTTGCACGAAGCTTCCACTAAGGGGGAGGAATGAATACCTTCTGTCAGCGCGCGCACATTGCAAGGAGACCTTGAGATCCTTGGGGGACTAGCTTAGCACTCTCTGCACAATTCCTTAGTCACTCTCCATGCACTCTTACACTTCCACTTCCCTGCGTCGCACTCTGGTGACTCTTGCACTTCTCTCCCTTGTGTCACTTAGACTCTGCCTCTCTTGCTTACACTAGAGTTATCCAAGAATAAGCCTTGCCTTGATTTTAGTGTCTCGATTCATGTACGCTCCTAACTACCAAGACACTCCTATTTTCCTTGATGTCACAAGATTGTCTTTTTTCGGTGGCGGCCAACAAATCCCTCTTTTGTCTTGTATGAGGTTAGACTAAGAAAACACAAAATTCTAATTGGGGCCATATTTCATTTGGCGTACGGTGCCGCTTCGCATGCCTCGACCTTTTGCCTTTGATTCTTTACTTTTGAACTTTAGGAGAATTAGAGAAATACCCCTGCAACCTACATATACTTTCTCCAATTTACCCCTTTACGAACAATTAAAAGTGCACTACCGGTGCACTTTGACCCTTGAACTTTGCCACTTTACTCGTGCCTATGCTGAATTTGACCTTGACTTTGTCGACTTCGACCAGTATGAATCTAAGGGGCCCAACAAGGATGTCTTTGGGGAGGAGGGAAGGGAAGCTCTATTATGGACTATTAGAGGAAGACTATCAGAGGCACTATCATCATTTGATCCATTCATCATCGATGAATTATTCAATCAAGAAAGCAATGAATAGAGAAGCTCCTTTTTATAATGTTTACCATCATCACTTTATGATAAAGACATCATTTTTCAAATTGAATATAACCAAAGTATTGAGACTAAATCATTTTCTTCATTTTCAATATCATCATCTATTACAAGTACCATGTCGTCTATTTCTTCCATGTCTAAATGATCGTTGTGTACATCTAAATTGTGGTCACTTCATGAATCGTTTGTTAAACTTTGATGAGTTTGAAATTCTCAAAAAGCTTTTTGTGTTGTTGTAGAAGCTATCTTGGTTGGAGCATGTAACAAATGCATATTACAAAAAACGGATACCAAATCATTGCCACATGATACATTTAAGCAATTTTTTCATTTTGAATGAAGAAAATCGGTTGCACCCCAATTACGTTCATAAATACTACTTGAAGCTATTACTAAACGAACTCTCATAGCTATATGTTGCAAATCCACTACTTGACCTCCATACTCTTTCTACCATCTAGGAGGTGGATGCTTTTGAATCGCTTCAATATGCCATAGATCTCCAAAACATCCTTCTCGATTTATATAAGCTACTCTCTAGTAAAAATGCATCTCAACCATCTATCTCAGGAAGTAATAATTGACATGTGCTTTAAAATTTTTCCATGTATTCTTTGTTTGAGGGTTGACAATAGAGTTGAAATGTTGATCCAAGAAGAAGGTTGTGCCATGTAAATGAGTATGCATTTGGGTCCATCTTTTCTTTGTAAACTATGAACTCTTTCTTTTTTCTCATAATAAAAAATGATTAAAGTCTTTGACTTTTTAATAGCCTCGGACATAATCCAATAAATGTTTCCTATCGCAAATGTATCGGTATTAAAAATTCGTAAAAGTTCCACAAAAGGTTTAGTGATACCGACAACTTTTTGAAGATTATACCAAGACTTTTGTGACTATATTAGAGGCATTCACTTCCCAGTTGCAACTCGATAAAAAGGATACTTCTAGCCACGCCTCCCATCTTTGATTCACAATCATTTCTACAAGTGCTGGCTTGAATTATAATAATCCACTGAGCACAGTATAAGCTATTCAAATAATGTAGCATAAAAGATATGATGTGCTTTATTGGGAGATTTTGAACTAAAGAGAAAATGTGAAACTTGATGCTCTTAGATAAATTTGACACGACAAGGAATAGGGGCACATAACTACGGTTAATGAAACAGAATTTCATCGCTATATAATTGCATCAAGCGTTGCAATGAGTGTCAAGTGTGCGGCATCAGTAAAACAACAAAACTTTTCACGTCCCTATCGAGGTGTGGAGCAACATGCATTGTGATGGTAGTACTAAGGATCGCTAAAGTGACAAAGTACAATAACATCACAAAAGTGACAATAACATGCACCGCATAAATGACAATAAAAAACGTCACTTATGCGACACTATTTGAAGATGGATATATGATGGTTTATCATGAGTACACGATAGGTTTTTGACCAAAAACAAATGTTGGAGACTCTTCGATCGATATCTACATGCATCTGATCGAAGAGCTCCAATGTTCACAATTGTGATGCACTTATGAGCTAAAACAATTGCTTGCTAAACTGTTCTTTTGTCTAATCTCTATCTTATGTTCTCTCTCGCTCTCTGTTTCTTTCCTTTCTACCTCTTTTTCTTTGAATTATCTCTCTTTCTCTTTCTCTTTCTTTCTCTCTCTCTCTCTCTCTCTCTCTCTTTCTCTCTCTCTCTCTCTATTGCGAGTTATTCAAGAAGTTAACCAAGTAAAAACCATGGATAACTATTATAAGTACAAATTCCAGTCTTTGTATATCATTTGAATTGTGTTTCATTAATTAGAATACTCACACTTATTGATATGCACATATGCACTCATACATAAGGATGCATGTTCACACATATACACATACACATGCACATATACACACATATACACACACATACATATGCACATACACTTACACATACACACATACACATATACACACACATACAGATGCATATGCACAAACATTTCTACAAACACATAAAAGGACTTGCATGCATGCATTATTGCATGTACACATACACATACACATACACACATTAACACATACTTAAATACATGTATATGCACATTCAGATGCATGGACATACACATGGATGCAAATGGAAATGCATCCACATGCACATGCATGTTGCATACATATACACATACATATACATACACTTGTATATGTTTATACACATCACATACATATGCACATATGTACATATACACACATAAACATATATACACATATATATATGCACATACGTACACACACATATGCACATACACACACATACACATACATATACACATATACATGCACATACACACATATACACATACACTTACACATTTACATGCACATACATACATATATACACACATACACATGCACATGCACATACACATACATACACATATACACTTACACATGCACATGCACATACATGCATATACACATATACATATGTATATACGTACATATACACACACATACACACATATACATGCAGATATGTACACGCACATACACACACATACACATGCACATACATACATATACACACATTTTCATGCACATGCAAACATATACACATACACTTACATATAGACATGCACATACACAAAAATACACACATAAACATGCACATGCACGTGCACATACACATACACTAACACATGCACATGCACATACATGCATATACACATATACATATGCACATACATACATGCACATATATATACATAGATACATACATATACATGAATATAGACACACTTACTCAAATATAGATATATATCTACATGTGCATACATACATTTTATACACAAACACGCACACATAATATGAATGAATTATATAATTAAAGTAATAAATATATGGTAAATATAAAAAATTATAAGAATCATTGAAAGAAGACTTATCATTACTTAATAACATAGACACAATTCAAAACATACTTGGAATGTATATCAATGAAAATATATATCCAATTTCATAATCAGGAATCCTAACCATGGTCATCATCACAATCCTCCTCATCATCAAGATCCTCATCTTTATCCTTATCATCACCATCATCTGCATGGTATGATGTATCTGTAGTGGCATCATGGGTAGAGGTGCGAGCACTCTATGATGATCGAGATCGTCCCTCATGTGTCTCTCTCCATCTCTCCATATCTACCTCTCCATAATACTTATGTATTACATGTAACAAACATAAATTAGTAAAACATACAAAACATCCATAAAAATAAAATAATTATATAATATTCATAATACCCACAAAAGCATCCAGATGATCTCGTAGATACTTGCTCAAATGCCGATATCCAAAATGTGTAGCATACTCGATCTCATGTTTCGTAGGATAGCGACCATAATCCTTTTGTTGCATTGAAACAAATAAAACAAATTAGTCTCTTGCGTTTTAAGTAAAATAAAAAATATACTTTTGATAACACATATACTTACAAATGTAGCTACAAAACCATGATGGCCATTCGGCCTAAGTGTGATGTGTGACCCGACTCAATTCTCTTCCTTGTAGCAGCCTAATTATTTCATAGAAAAAATACATAAATTAAATGTGAGAAATGAATAAACCATATGAGAATTGTAAATATAAACCATTAATTTGTATAGCTTCTATCATGGACACAAAGAAAACCATCCTAAACCTGAGATTTCATGTCACTTTCTATATCTCATGTTTGCATTAGATTTTGGGGAAACCAATCCTTCCAGCGCGCCTCGAACGTGCCAAAATCCCAAGATCGACTCTCTATTTGCAGAATTCTGACACTCGGAGGTCTTCTTTCTAGTTAATGACATCATCGATGACATCATCCACTAGCAACCACCAATGGAAACCGCCCTTGAAAACCTATATAAGGAGGCATTGGCCACATTCATAATCATTCTTGCTGATACCTATCTTGGGAGCTCAAGGAGTCGTGATCGCCAAGTAAGTACTCTCCAAGTTCATAACAGGTGAGATCTGGGATCTGCAGGATCCAACCACATCATCATACAACGCTTTGTTAGAATATTTTATCCTCTTTCGTGATTGGGTAGGTTCTTTTTTAGAGAGCATGCCTGGTTTGCTATTAGACTAGATGCCTTGATTGACCTAACCAATTCGATAAAGCAACTCGATGCCTGGCATTGACTTACTACTGAATGTCGATGCCTGGCATTGACCTGGTGGCATAAGTCGATGCCTAGCATCTACCTAGTGGCATAAGTCGATGCCTAGCATCGACCTGGTGGCATAAGTCGATGCCTGACATCAACCTTGTGGAATAAGTCGATGCCTGGCATCGACCTCGGGGCATAAGTCGATGCCTGGCACCGACCTAGTGGCATAAGTCGATGCCAGGCATCAAGTTATGTGAGATATCAATGCCAGGCATCGAGTTTCAGTAGAAAGTCGATGCCTGGCATCAACCCAGACACGAAATCGATGCCATGCATCGATTCCTTATGTTTCCTTTGGTATATTGAAGAGCTCATTTAATTGTCTTTCCACTTTATTCTGTAGAAACCAAAGAAAAGTAAGTCTGCAAAGGTAGTAGATGATTGCCCCCCTACATTCTTGGCTCACATTCAAAGAGCAAGGCATGAGAAATCCAGACTGAAAGCCAAGGAGATTGATTTTGATGATGAACCTGATCAGAAATGTTTCTCCAATCCCCTAGAGCCCCTTAGGCGTGTATATTACAATGTATTCTGTAGTGATGTAAATAATATTTGTACTGTTGTGCCTAGAAAGCATTTCTCCCTTCTTATAGCAGACATACCCTATGGGTTTAGGATGTTGGGATCAGTTAATGACGATGAGCCCTTCAAACACCCTCAGATTCGGAAGATGGTCACTGATTTTGCAGAGTTGACTATGTCTCCTCTTTGGAGAATAGTAATTTTCCATAGCAGAGACCAGTCTTTCTCTGTTTCAACTGCTCTGAAGTCAAGATGTCATGCTGTGGAGTGCCTCATGTGGTAAGTAATCTTCTTTCTATCTCCATGGTTTTAATGATGCTCTCTATCACTTATAGTTCTTGTTGGCAGGGTGAAGACAAACATCAATCACACTCCTTTGCATAGGTTTGTGAGCTCCACTGAATGCATTACAGTTGGCTATTATGATGAAGTAAGCAAAAGGAGAGTCAGGGAGCATTGCAATGAGAATGGGATCTCAAATGTGCGCATGTTCCCAGCCATTACCAAGAAACTTTGTCATGTAGCGAGGGACAGGACATTGGTTAACCCCTATTAGAAGCCACAAAAGCTCATAATGAGATTGCTTCAACTATTCTCCAATGATGATGACTCGGTCCTAGACCTTTTTTCGGGCACATGTAATTTCAATTGTAACATTTCTCATTAGCCATGATGTTGATTGGCCTCTAAGTGGTTTTCCTCTGTTTCAGGAACGACTCTGGCTTGTTCCTTAAAGATGTTCAGGCATTGCATAGCTGTGGAGAAGGATAATGCTCAAGTGAGCTTCATTATAATGAGAATAAATGGGCTGAATGAATGCCCAGATGAAGACCAAGAGGTTGGAAGGAAGCACATTCCAGACATGGAGAGATTCCAACCGGCTTCAAGGGAGCCTGTTCCCCACTTGCAGATGAACCGGGGGACATGGCTGACCTTGAAGAGCCAATCTTGGAGCAAGAGAGGCAGGAGATGTGTTCTAATGTTCTAGAGGATCCCATTATGCTTGAGCCTGAGGAAAGCTATGATCAGATTCTATTGTAGATTCATATTATTCTGGTAAAACACATGAAATGTAAAACATCATTTTAATAGAAATATAATGTCGAGTTCTGCTTCCACTTTGTGTTAAGCTTGACTTATCTTGAGCATTTCTCTCATGAATGTGTGAATGTTTCTTAGTATAATTTTGTTGATTATAATCTTCTCTTGGGAATGCTTTTGTGATATTTATTTCATATGCTATGAATATGGCCCAACATTCAATGAGGATGTTAACTATACAAAGGGGATGATCTTAATTTCCTTGTTAAAATGTTCGGACTTTTGCAACACATGTACTGCGATTTTCGAGTAGCTTTTAATCAGCTATAATCTGTGCTTGTTGAAGTTCTAGATGTAATGAAGGAGTTTCCCCAATTCTTACTTGTACCTTCAACTCTAATCTCTTATTTCAAAGATCATGATATGGGATTCTTGATCGTGTTGAACAACTAGTTCTCAAGGCACCAAGTATTTTAACATATCTATCTTGACTACTTGGGATATGGGATCAAGCTTCTAGTCTATATTTACAAGCAAGAACAAGTGATGCTTTCTAGATATTGTGAAATGCCCACTTTATTGCTTGATATCATGGTCTTTAGGTAAAAAGGAATAGAGAACATGTCTTTGTTCTCCTTTGTTGTGACTCAGTGTTTCTAGTCAAGTTATTCATACCTATGAGTCCCGGGTTGTGGGGCATCTTGTATCAGTTACCTATTCTTGTATTGTTCTCCCTACATGGGTGTTCTTGTAATCAGAAGTGTATTTCTGAAATCTTGTCTAGTGAGATCAGATAGCACAATCTAGTGCTTCCCTGAATTGTGCTAAAATGTCAGGGAAGCACTAGATTGTGCTCTCTGACTACAGTAGACAAGATTTTGGAAATACACTTCTGATTACAAGAACACCCACGAAGGTAGAATGATACAAGAATAGGTGATTAATACAAGATGTCTGACAACCTGGGATTGATACGTATGAATAACTCGACTAGAGATGATCGAGGAGATCCCACAACCCGGGATCGTAATTATGAGACAAGATATGTGGATTAAAAGAACTCCGTTTTGGGAGATGAACTAGATACACCAAAAAACTCAACAAGATCTCCTACAATGAGATTACAAGCGTAGAAGATAGGATGCCCAAGAACTAGACTAGAACAAGGAACAAGAGAATAACTGGAACTGGAACTTGGAGAGTACTTACTTGGCGGTCACGACTCCTTGAGCTCCCAAGACTAGTATTGGCAAGAGTGATTATGAATGCTGCTAGCCCCTCCTTACATAAGTTTTCAAGGGTGATTCCCAAGGGCGGTTGTGAGTTGATGATATCATCGATGATATCATCAACTAGAAAGAAGACATCCGAGTGTTAGAATTCAACAAATAGACAATCGATCTTGGGGTTTGAGCACGTTGGCGATGCAATGGAAGCATTGGTTTCCCCAAAATCTGATCCAATCATGACATATAGAAAGTGACATGAAATCTAAGGTTTAGGATGGTTTTCTTTGTGTCCATGACCACCTCCCACTCAAGTGACGAGTTCCACGAGGAGCGGTTATGTGACTATGAAGTGTTCTAGAACTTGAATCTTCATAGCTCTTGGTCTTTGTAGAGTTCTTGATATGTGGTACTTGAACATAATGCTGATGGATATCCATGATGAAACTAGAAAGGGTTTGTAGTATATCTAGGTGCAGAATCAAGGCCATGATTCTCATGATGGATAGTACTCCTCTTTTGATTCTGATGATGATCCTTCTGATATGGGATGGTGATTGTAAAAGTCCTAAGTCCAACTTGCTTCTTCTCCTTCTTACGACATTTGAATACCATTTGTCATGATCTCCACAATAAATGCATAATCCATTGTATTTTTGATGATTTCTTTCCATTTGTGTAAGTCGTCTGACACTAATGTTATCCAAATGCATGGGTTCTGGTTTAGATTCTTCCAACATATGTTGTTGAGGAATTGAGGTAAACTTGTATTCTCGATCGTGAATATAAATCTTCTTCTCTTGTTTTCTCTCAAGCAACCTATTGTCACACTCAATCGCTTAATTCATGAATTCATTCAAAGTGTTTACCTTGGGAATGGTTAACATGAGGTCCTTGACATCATCACGTAAGCCCCATCGAAATTGGTTGATAAAATAATCCTCATGCCATGTGAGATCACAAATGATTTGTCTAAATTCTGATGGATAGGAAGACGCATACCTATTTTGTTGATGTCGCTTCCTTAGCTTTGTTTCGACAACACGTGAACAATTGGTATCTCCAAATGAAGATGTGAACCCTCACATAAAGGCCTTGAAATTATGAAAAATGATGTCCATGAAAGAGCAAGACCACATAATAGAGTTCTTATGAGTCCTACTTGAGAACCATCATCTGGGTACCTGTCTAGTTGCATCCTTATGACGAGCTTCACTTGTTGCACAAATCCTTGAAACTTTCATATTGTCCGATCAAATTTTTCAGGCATGCTCACTTTTGGACTTTTCTTCATGTTAGTTATCATGGGGGTACTTGAAGAAGATTGACTTACACAGATTTGCACCTCTTGGATTTGCCTTTGAAGTTCTATCATTACATCTTGAATGCTCTGTTGTTGAATCCTTTGTTGGTTTTCTCATATCTCTTGGACTTGTTCTTGAATTACTTTAAGTGTAGAAAAAAATTCTTCTCCAATAATCTCCATGGTTGCTGGTCTTGATGAAGGTAGTTTTGCCAAAATGTGAGGGGAGCACTAGATTGCACTCTCTGACCTCACTAGACAAGATTTTAGAAATACACTTCTCATTACATGAACACCCACGTAGGGACAACAATACAAGAATACATAACTGAGACAAGGTGTCCCACAATCCGGGACTCATAGGTATGAATAACTCGACTAGAGATGATATAGGAGATCCCACAACCCGGGATCGTAAGTATGAAACAAGATATCTGGATTACAAGAACTCCCTTCTAGGAGATGAACTAGATACAAGAAAGAACTCGACAGGATCTCATACTATGAGATTACAAGAGGACAAGATAGGATATCCAAGAACTAGACCAGAACAAGGAACAAGACAAGAACTTGAACTGGAACTTGGAGAGTTCTTACTTGGTGGTCACGACTCCTTAAGCTCCCAAGACTGGTATTGGCAACACTGATTATGAATGTGGCCAACCCCTCCTTATATAGGTTTTCAAGGGTGGTTCCGAACGGCAGTTACGCATTGATGATGTCATTGATGATATCATCAACTAGAAAGAAGACCTCCGGGTGTCAAAATTCAGCAAATAGAGAGTCGATCTTGGGGTTTTGGCATGTTCTGGATGCAATGGGCATTGGTTTCCCCAAAATCTGATCCAATCATGAGATATAGAAAGTGACATGCAATTTGAGGTTTAGGATGGTTTTCTTTGTGTCCATGATAGCTTTTGCTGAGGGAATGACTCATGAAGATGTAGTTATCTATGAGAAAACTCCCACGTCTCACGTGGTATGTTAGGTCTCCTCTTATTTTTTTCCACCATACAATATCTCTTGTTATTTTAATCTAGATTACAAAAAAAGAATAAAAATACATACACATACATACACACACATACAACATGCACATACACATATTCACATATGTATAGTGTATATATATATATATATATATATATATATATATATATATATATATATATATATATATATATATATATATATATATATTTACTGTATATATATTTATATACATACTTATATTTATTTGTTTATAGCATTATATATATATATATATATATATATATATATATATATATATATATATATATATATATATATATATATATATATATATATATATATATATATATATATATATATATATATATATATATACATACATACATACATACAAAATACATGCACAAATGAACATATATACATACACACATACACTTATACATACATACATGCACTCACATACACATACACATACCCACACACACATACATTCAAACGTATACACATACATACATGAATACATATACACATATACATACATAAACACACATATACATATCCACATATATATATACACACATACACATGCATGCATATGCACACATTCATACAAAATACATGCATTTATTCCAAAAGAATGTGTATTTGTGTGTATGTGAATATGTGTGTATGTGTAAACGTGTATATGTGAATGTTTATGTATGTAAATAATCATATAAGAACTTGAATTGAAGGGATGCTTTCTATCCGCCCATCCTTTTAAAACTATTTGTCCATCTTTCAGAATCTTCCAAATAAATTTGCTTCTTTCGGCAACACGTGAACAATTGGTATCTCCAAATGAAGATGTGATCTCTCGGATAAAGGCCTTGAAGTTATGAAAAATGTCCATATCCTTCTCAAGGATAGATGCAAACCATGAAAGAGCAGGACCACATAATAGAGTTCGTATGAGTCCTACTTGAGAAGCATCATCTGGGTACTTGTCTAGTTGCATCCTTATGAACAGCTTCACTTGTTGCACAAATCCTCTTGTCCCATCAAATTTTTCAGGCATGCTCACTTTTGGACTTTTCTTCATGTTAGTTGTCATGGGGGTACTTGAAGCAGATTGACTTACACTGATTTGCAGCTCTTCGATTTGCCTTTGAAGTTCTATGATTACATCTTGAATACTCTGTTCTTGAATCCTTTGTTGGTTTTCGCGTATCTCTTGGACTTGTTCTTGAATTACTTTAAGTGCAGAAATAAATTTTTCTCTAATAATCTCCATGGTTGCTAGTCTTGTTGATGGTAGTTTTGCCAAAATGTGAGAGGAGCACTAGTTTGCACTCTCTGACCTCACTAGACAAGATTTCAAAAATACACTTCTGACTACATGAACACCCACGTAGGGAGAACAATACAAGAATACAAAACTGAGACAAGGTGTCCCGCAAACCTGGACTGATAGGTATGAATAACTCGACTACAGATGATATAGGAGATCCCACAACCCGGGATCGTAAGTATGAAACAACATTTCTCGATTACAAGAACTCCCTTCTAGGAGATGAACTAGATACAAGAAAGAACTCAACATGATCTCATATTACGAGATTACAAGAGGACAAGATAGGATATCCAAGAACTAGACTAGAACATGGAATAAGACAAGAACTCGAACTAGAACTTGGAGAATACTTACTTGGTGGTCACGACCCCTTGAGCTCCCAAGACTGGTATTGGTAACATTGATTATGAATGTGGCCGACCCCTCCTTATATAGGTTTTCAAGGGTGGTTCCCAAGGGCAGATACGAGTTGATGATATCATTAATGATATCATCAACTAGAGACAACACCGTTGGTTGTCAGAATTCAGCAAATAGACAATCGATCTTGGGGTTTTGGCACGTTTCGGATGCAATGGGCATTGGTTTCCCCAAAATCTGATCCAATCATGAGATATAGAAAGTGACATGAAATTTGAGGTTTAGGATGGTTTTCTTTGTGTCCATGACAGCTTTTGCTGAGGAAATGACTCATGAAGACATAGCTGTCTATGAGAAAACTCCCACGTCTCAGGTGGTATGTTAGGTCTCTTGTTATTTTTTTCCACCATACAATATCTCTTGTTATTTTAATCTAGATTACAAAAAATGAATAAAAATACATACACAAACATACAACACGCGTATACACATATTCACACACACACATATATATATATATATATATATATATATATATATATATATATATATATATATATATATATATATATATATATATATATATACATACATACATATTTACTGTATATATATTTATATACATACTTATATATATATATATATATATATATATATATATATATATATATATATATATATATATATATATATATATATATATATATATATATATATAGATATATAGACACACACACACACATACACATATCCACACACACATATACAATCATACATACATACATACATACAAAATACATGCACACATAAACATATATACATACACACATACACTTATACATACATACATGCACGCACATACACATACACATACCCACGCGCACATACATTCAAACATATACACATACATACATGAATACATATACACATATACATACATAAACACACATATACATATCCACATATATACATACACACATACACATGCATGCATATGCACACATTCATACAAAATACATGCGTTTATTCCAAAAGAATGTGTATTTGTGTGTATGTGAATATGTGTGTATGTGTAAATGTGTATATGTGAATGTTTATGTATGTAAATAATCAGATAAGAACAAGAACTTGAATTGAAGGGATGATTTCTGTCCGCCCATCCTTTAAAACTATTTTTCCATCTTTCAGAATCTTCCAAATAAATTTGCTTCTCTATTTTCCAAACTACCTAATACCTCCATAGCTAACTGATACTTTATATTTGTAAAGAAACATGTAAGTCTTAGTTAGCAAGGTAGGTAATTGATTGACTATGAAATGGGAGACAACTGAATGCTTCACTGGTCTAGATGTCTATGTGAAAGTTGGCATACCATTATAAACAAAAAGAAAATTAGACACACATCAAATATAGATACCTACAAATACATATGTACACATACACACATACATAGACATACATACATAGATACATACACATACATACACACATACACATACATACATATATGCATACATATACATACAGTCATATACACACATACATAACATATGCACACATAGATACACATACACATACACATACAGATATGTATATGCATGCACATGCATATACACAACCACATACACACACACAGAACCATACACATATACATACACATATGCACACACACACACACACACACATATATATATATATATGTGTGTGTGTGTGTGTATGTATTATTTAT
This sequence comes from Ceratopteris richardii, assembly GCA_020310875.1. NCBI lineage: Eukaryota > Viridiplantae > Streptophyta > Polypodiopsida > Polypodiales > Pteridaceae > Ceratopteris > Ceratopteris richardii. Next base: position 85,463,229 of record CM035426.1, read on the forward strand.
TTATTTCTATTAATATGACTTTTTTTCATCAACTTACAGGTTATTATGTGAAAAGTTTTTGCCAAGTCAAAATATTCTTCCTACGTCACATGATGAAATGAAGAAGATAATCAACAATCTTGGTACAGATTATCAATGTATACAAGCATGTTCTAACAATTGTATTCTATATAGAGGTGAATATGTAGGTGAAATCCTGAGAAAGGTATTGAGATATTTTCGTGGCTCCACGAATTATATATATGTTTCAGATCCTCGAATTATCAAAGCTTTTGACATGGGGACATGATCATAAAAGTATTGATGGAATAATCGAGATTCGAACAGATAGTGCAGCTTTTCAACATATTGATTCTAGATGGCCTGGACAAAAGCCACATAATCTAAAGTTAGGAGTTACATTAGATAGGTTTAATCCATTCTCCATGAAATCTAGTAAATGATCAACATGCCACTGGTAGTCATAAAATACAATCTTCCACCATATCTGAGCATTAAAAAGAAACATTTAATGCTTTTACTTTTAATCTGAGGAAAAAGAAAAGTTAAAGATATGAATATATATCTTGCTCCTCTCATTGATAATCTCCAAGATTTAAGGCATCAATGAAAGATATATTATGGTTCATGGTATTGTGGCTTGGACCATTCACAATTTTCCAGGATACGGTGTTTGTTTAGGTATTGATGTAATATTTTTTTTAATATGCATACAAATATGTGTGAGTTAATCTAATTATATTTTTATTATTTTCATGATACAGGAAAATCTCTAACGTGCTATAAAGCTTGTTCCTATTATGGGGATCGGTTGAGATCAATTTACAGTAAGAATCTCAACAAAAATATTTATCTTCGACATCGATGATTCTTGCTTGATGGTCATCCATTAAGATGTAAAAGAGAAGCTATACATTTTAATGGTAAGCTTGAAACAGGTTAGTATCCAAAACCAATGACGCCTATAGATTGGTATCAAAAATGGACAGATGGGCATTTGATAGATCGAGAATAAAAAATCTTTAGTGATGACGAAGATAATGAGAATGTGAAGAGAGGTAAAGGAAAATTGGCACATGCACAGAATATATCCATATGGTATTCTTTAGAGTATTGGAAAGATTTAAAGGTCTGTCATCTTCTTGATCCTATGCATATATTCAAGAATACTGGTTATTCATTATGGCAACATCTTCTTGGATTAAAAGCCACCATAGCAAAGGACCAAAACTCAAAACCAAAGTTAGGGCTATTTTTTGATAGACATCGACAGGAAACAACTTATCCACCTTCTCCTTGGGTACTTACGACAAAAGAGATGCAGACTTTCAACAATAGGATTCAGTTGATTCGGAATCCTATAGGATATGGAGCATCTTTCTAGAACATGTTTACTATGGATTATAAAAGCTTACCTAGGTTAAAGACCCATGATTGGTATAATGTTTTTAAGCACATTTTACCTTTGATTATCGATGGATGTACAACGAAAGGAGTACGAGATGTGATCTATTGTCTTGGATCGCTTATAAGATAATTATGATACATTTATATTTAATATATATGAATATTTGATATCTTTTATTTCTGAATTAATTTCTTTAAAATTTCTTTTATGATATGTATAGGTGGATTACATCAAAAGAGATTGACAAAAACTTGATCCCACAAAAGAAATGTAAATGCAAGAAGCTACTATGTTTGATGGAGGAAGAGCTTCCTACTTCATTTATTGATATGAGTATTCATTTATTAATCCATCTTGTGGATGAAATAGAGAATGTAGGTGTTTCAACACTCGATGGATGTTTTGGGTCGAACAATTTATGGTAATATTAAAAGTTTATGTGCAACAAAGAGTGAAACAAGAAGGATCCATTGCAAAGGGTTGGATGCTTGAGGAGTGCATCTACTATGTTAGTGAGTACATTGAAAGAGTTTATGAAGAATATCCACGTGCATGGACCAAGGAGTCTTCTTCAAAAATAACAGACGAGGTATTATCAAGTAAGGGGGTTCAATTTTTATTTACATATCAAGAAAAAATGATGTTTCTACTTTTGTATCATATAATAGCAAATGCATGCAAGCATTCATTAGGGAGTACAAATAGGAACTTCAAAATCTTCAAAGTACAAGATGGAGAAACAAAAGATATAGACATAATCTCAATAATAATGAGATTACAAATAAATCTTCTTTCACGGATTGGCAATATACTTGTTTGCAATGAGCCGATGCAAATAATGAAGAAATCTAAGATGAGCAAGGAGAGTTAATGATAGGTTGTGAACAAAATGTCATTTTATTTTTATAATATTCTGTTTTTTACATATATGTATATTGGTTTCTCTTTACTAATTTAATTTCTTTTGCATGCTCAAATGTTTGCTAATATGTGGTCTTTTGGACAACATATTATAATCAAATCTCTTGATTCTTTACAAAAAATAGAGGATTCTAGCATTGTTGCTTCTTTCAAGCAACTATCATGTGCTAGCTCAAAAGACACGAACCTAATATGTGGGCTTTTGGACAACATATTATTAATTCTTTACAAAAAAACAGAGGATTCTAGCATTTTCGCTTCTTTGAAGCAACTATCATGTGCTAACTCAAAAGACTCAAATCGTAAAAGACACAAACCCTCTGATCACTAGACTAGATGATAGTTTGGAAATACATTTTTGATTAGAAGTACAGTTACGTAGTGGAAATAATACAAGGATACATAAATGATAAAAGATGTCCCACAACCCAAGGTGGATAGGTATGGCTAACTAGACTAGGGAGGATGCAAGAGATCCCACAACCCAAGACCATAGGTATGAAGCAATATCTCTTGATTACAAGAACTCCCTTCAGGGAGATGAACTTGATACAAGATTTAACCAAACAAGATCTCGTATACGAGATTAGAGATTAGAATAGGATACAATAGGATGTCCAAGAAACAAGTTTAGACAGGACTAGAACAAGGAATTCTATCATATGTGATGATGGTACGTGAGCTGACAATGGAGTGGATTGTGGAAGAAAACACTAAAAAACACACAAACAACAGTGCACAAAATTACTCTCTCTCTCTCTCTGTCTCTATTTTTCTCTCTTATATATGAAAAGAGGTGAATGAAGTGTAAGATGGGGATATGAGCAAAAACTAAAACTTTTGTCAATGAAGGAGATATAAGGGGATGGATAGTGGAATATGAAGAGATTGATTTGAAGATGGTGGTGTTGCAGAAACTGTGCACTATACCAGCCAAATAAAATCCAAGGACATGAAGTGGACCCTTTTAGCTTCCCAACGGATGTATTAGATACCCTATGTACCTTGCAAGATCACTCTCAAAAAGATAAATAAAAAAAATAGATAGGAGTTGATCCCAATGTAAAAAACTTGCTATTTTAGTTCATGCACATGTTCACTGTTTTGAGCAATTCTCTGAGCACAGTACAATTGTCTTAATTGCTTTTGGGGAACTCTAATTAACTTAGTAAGCTAACAATCATGAGTGATCGCATAAAAAATTATGGACTTAATGAAGAGAAAGGAGTTTAGTAAGTCATCGCATCATCCTGACTTTCATGGGCTGCAGAAGTCTTTAAACTAGTGAGCAAAATACATTAATATCTCACAATTCCTAAAAGCAATGCTAATGAAACTTTTTAGGCATATAATAGATAGAATTCGGAATCTATCATGCTTTAAAGCATGGAATTTGATCAATTACACAATGAGAACAAGCTCTGAGAAGATTACTATTCTGATGGAGTACTTACAGAGAAGTAAAGTATGAATAGATATAGGCGACTTCAAATGAACATATCTCTCAGTTGTGAACACCAAATGAAATGAAATTTAGGGACTATGTAGTAGACTTAGTGAGCTAACTTTATCAAGTCAAATAAGTAAAAATGATGGATCATGCTTAGAGAAAGCATCTCTGCAATGTGACTAAAGAAACTGAGAAGTATGGTAGTGAATAGTACAGTCACATAGGCATGAAGATATGAACACAAAGGATCATCAAAATAAATGTATATATATTGTAAAGTACAATTGACTTATTGGTACATAAGTGTGCCTTGAGTCCACCCTCTGATATGGCATGAAGCCCTGCTAATGGAGGTACCAAAACTGTGACTACGAGCCATGTTTATATAGTGATGTTTGGAGCCTAAATTTGAATTTGAATCTCACGTAAAATCATTCTCCAATATTTTATTAATTGATTCTCCAACTCAGTCAATCACAAATTCATGGCTTTTTCCTTCCTACTCATCAAGTGGACTCAACCACTTTAGATACTTTCACTTTTGCATCAAGTAGAAGCTCAAAAATTACAAGAGTGAGTTCACAAGTGAACTTTACAAGGAATTGACATTTCCTTTGAATTTCCTCAAGTCACCACTTAGACTTGCCATGGACTTGTTCCAATAGCTCCCCCTCAATTTAAGTGAGCTTGAGGTCTTCAATCTTCCAAGATTACCTGGAAACCCATCATACCTTTAAATTTGCTGAGTTTGGCTCCATCTAGTGCCTTGCTTAAGATATATGCACACTGTTGATGGGTTGACACATAAGATAACTGAATTTCCTTGCTCACAATCTTCTCTCTTATATAGTGATAATGGAATTGAATATGTTTAGTCCTTGCATGGAAAATTGGATTGGCAGCCAAGTGAATGGAGCTCTTGTTATCACCAAAGATACTTGGAGTTCCAATCTCCAATCCAAGATCTATAAATAGTGTCTTCATCCACATTGCTTCTTGAGTAGTTATGGCAAGACCTCTGTATTAAGCTTCAATAGAAGAGATTGCAACTGGAGGCTGCTTCTTAGATGACCATGAGACAAGTTTTGAACCTACAAAGGAAAGATATCCTGAGGTGCTCCTCGTGTCTTCCTTAGAGCCAACCCAATCTGCATTAGAGAACAATTTCAAACTTAAATGAGATACATAAGGGTAGTATAACCCTTCATTCATGGTTCCATTGAGATATCTGAGTATCCTCTTCGTAGCTTGCATGTGAGGTTTCCTCGGTGTGTGCATAAATTGACTTAGCACACTCACACTATAACATATATCTACCCTTGTCAATGTGGCATACTTCAAACTACCCACAAGGTTTTGATAACCTGTTACATCTTCTATGAATTCATCCTCATGTGAGCACAATTTATGATTAACCTCCATTGGAGTACCTGTGATCTTGCAATCTTTCATTTTGAACTTTGTCAACAAGTCTCTAATGTACTTTCTTTGAGTAAGATATAGACCATGATCCTTGTAAACCACTTCCAATCCTAGGAAGTATGTGAGTGACTCTAAGTCCCTTATTTTAAAATCTTCTTTCATCTGCTCCTTGACTTTCTTGATTCCATCTACATCATTTCTTGTTAGTATAATATCATCCACATACACACACCAATAGATGACTTAAGAATTATTCTTTTTTTATGAAGAGTGATGGATATGCCTTGCTAAGTTGAGATCCTTTCTCCTCCAAAAATGAGACAAACCTATGATTCCAAGACCTTGGGGCTTGTTTGAGTCCATATAAAGCTTTATTAAGTTTACACACATAATCAACATATATGTGATTCTCAAAACTAGGTGGTTGTGCCATGTATACATGTGCTCTTCTCCATCCATTAAGAAATGCATTTTTACATCCAATTGAAGTATCTTCCAGTTCATGGAAGAGAAAATACTAAGCAGAACCCTAATACTCCTTTTGGGGAACTCTAACTAACTTAGTAAGCTAACAATCATGAGTGATGTCATAAAAAATGATGGACTACATGAAGAGAAAGGAGTTTAGCAAGTCATAGCATCATCTTGACTTTCATGGGCTGTAGAAGTCATCAGACCAGTGGGAAATCAACTACACTTTTACTTGGCTCTTCTTTAAAACCTTGAGTAAGCTCCATCATTTGAGAAACAAGAGTAGTGCTCTCATCTCTATGGTGGCATCCCTGCCCAAATGATTCAAAAAGCTATCTGATTGTGCACTTTGATGAACGGGACAAAGTACAAACAAGTGAAGAATAATGAGGGTGGATCTAAAAACATCCCTGGCCAATTCATAGTTTCTAGATGTGGGATCTAGGCACAAACATGTGAATTGGGTGGATTCAAATTACTAGTCCATTTCTAGGCATAACTGGTGCATGGACTTAGTAATGAAGGTGGGATTCTTATCCCTTGCAAGACTTTGAGAATTCTTGATTCACTTGAATTTATTTTGGAGAACTTGAAGTTTGGTTGTCCCATACATCTAACTTTAGATGTTTGTACAATGGTTTACTTTGATCCAACAGTTACTTGATTTTTTCACTAGACTAGAGGACTACTTTGTCATTATGAGATTAAAAATCCTTTGTAAACTGTAGGAGAAAGTTTACCATTTCGGTGGAGTCAACCATACCAACTTGACCAATACAACTTCAAAATGAAAATTGTCCAACTAAGGAAATTTTCTTCAAAGACTTGAGCTAAAAGTTCTTGGGAATTGTCAATTTGTTGAGCAATTCCTAACTTATCTATTCTAGAGTCTATTGGACTCTAATAAATCATTTATGCTATAACTTGAAGCGAACTCAAATGAATAAGTTAATCTTGAACTTATCTCTTTTGAAGATTGAAAAGGTTCTTGTACATAACATCTATCGAGGATGTTCAAGTTAGTTATCTAATTCTAACTAGCTAACCCGAGACTTTTGCAAAAGGAATCAGATACCATGTCTGAGCCAATTCCAAAAGATTTGGAAAGCAGAAAGAAATAACTAAAACTATGTACAACCAATTCAAACTTTGAACATACATAAACTTGCTATGAGTCAAAGTCTAGTTGACTCAGGACTTTAACTTCTCAACGATCAATTTCAACAAGGTATTGAAGCATTGACTTTATCTTTAAGAGAAATAAGCTAGATTCTCAAAAATATTAAAAAAAAAATCAAAAACATCATCCAACCACAAGATACTTGTGTGGTAACCAACATCAGTGTGTCGACACACTGAAGTTCTGTTGATGAGGTTTGTATTCAAATAATGCTTTACTTGAGACTAAGTTCATGTCAGATTCAGACTTTTTGACTCCTAATCGTGAATGCAATTCTTGTGCATTTCTTTGAGTCAAAAGAGTGAATTTACCAAGTTACACTAGGAACTTGATGCTTGACTTAGTCAATCAAGTCCTTCGTTGAAAGGATCAACTCAAAATCAAAGTCCTACTTTCTTCAAAAATTTATAAAATATTTTTGAATGAACAACACTTTGTCTTGAAGTGTTTCAAGAAGATCTTGGAAGTTACTTACTTCATATCTTCTATTTCCTTGATCTTGAAGTTATCTTTAAGTATCTTGAGATCCTTCTTGAATTTAAACTCCTTCTTTGAAGTTTTAATTCCCTTGAAGATCAAACCTAACTTCAAGATCCAAACGAGGACTAAAAGATAATCATCATCTCACGGTCTGACGTCCCATACCATCTTTCCTACATCAATTTGAGTATAAAATTTGGTGTCCCATACCACCCTATTTGATACTCACATTGACATGTGAGTGAATTTTATCCTAAAGTCTACAACATCTCTTGATAGAGAACCTTCTAGCTTTAATTCTTGACAAGAATTTTGCAGTCTCAAGCACTATCTCTATCTTGATATTCTAGGTTTTAATCCCTTGACATGATTGTTTCACGATCTTGTGCTTAACTTTGGGAACTTGAAAACCTTTAATAGAATATCTCCAATCCTTTTTGCTAGGATTTTTAAATAAAAACCAAAGAGAATTCCAAATACTTGAATTTTCAAAAATTCAAGTTTGATTGGTTTATCCTTGACCAATTTGTAGTGACAAGAGTTTTCTAACTTCTTGTCTTTAGATTCCTTCTTTACTATTGCTTTTAGGTACCTATCTCGGCCGAGACTTTTACAGGAATCTCTCTACTGCATAAGTCTGAGCATCCGCTCATGCTCTCTGGATTTGTACCAAAATCCCTTTAAGGATAGGCAAACACTTGTTAGTCGGCCGCCGGATTCGCATTTGTATAAAACTGAATCTTTTTAGATTCAGCACGAGCGAAAGGTTGTTACAAGATGGTTATAATCTTTATATAAAGCAATGAAAAAGAGACGCACGGGTAACGATTCGTGGAATCACCAGACTGTCTATCTGGGTGATTGTCTGTGTCGTTACTGTAGTTTTGTTGTCTAATTCCAAGTATTCAGAGTATACTGTAGTGTATGGTTCTTGATTCTGTTCTATTGTCTATCGAGACCTGTTTGTTGTGAGTTTTCTCGACATCCAGTAGTTCGCCGGGTTGTTTTCTGAGTGAGTAGTTTGCGAATCCCTAATGCGATTGTTGTGTTAATTACGCGTATCGTGGTACTCTTTCTTGGAATGTTATGCCAGTCATTGAAGAAGTTTGTGTAGTTGTGGTAGTGTTCTGGGATTCTGAGTTGTATTGTGTTGTCTTCAGTATTGAGATCTGTACTTGTACGGTGAGATTTGGCTACAGTAATGGTTATCTCCAGTGTGTATTATTCTTCAACACTGTGTGTCTCAAACTGTTGAGTCCTTCTGTGATTTCGTTTTGTTGGATTGTGAGCGCTATTCGGTGAAGGTTGAACTACTATTAAATGTTAGAGTAGTATGTATTCGGAAAAAGGGTTCTGAGGTAATTCGGTATCACGATACTGATAGTCTGGTACAGTGTGTTCGGCAGACTCTGATAGAGTTAAAATGATGAACCATAAAGATCAAGAAAGGGATACCAATTCTTGATAAAATCTTGAATGTTGGTATATTGTGTTGTGAATTAATTTTGGGAAACAAGCATAGGGCCTCTGTCTTTACAGACCCCTTCCACTCCCAAGAACCCAATACTCGTTTAAACGCGTTTCTGACAGTTAGAACTGCGTTTAACACTGGCACCGTCTATGGGAAGGTGGCAACAGATCAGGCTGTTGCAAATCGATTGTGGTAACGTGACTATAGATTGTACATCGACAATAATAGTACGCGATTAATACCAAAAGATGATACATGCCGGTTACTCGATCCGATGAAACATATCCGGAGAACCAACAGCCCTGGGTACCTAATTTGCTAAGGACGCCTCCAGGAGGTAGAAGCACAGATATGTATAGCCCAGTTGTCAAGAAAGTGAAGAACCCTAGTAGCGATTCCGTTCATATTCCGGTGGAACGTACTACATCTCTGGCAGATTGCGGTGAAATTTCGGCACAGTCTGTCGAAGGTATAGTAACCCCAGAATCTACCGGGATGCAGCATGAAGTTAGTTTAACACCATTAGGTCAAGATTCGAAGTTGTTTGCAAATAGAAACATCTTGGCCAAGGAAATCAGTGAAGGAGAAAAAACACTTTCTTTTGGTGAAAAATCAACACCTTCCGGTGTTATTTCAGTACAAGTTACTGAGAATTCACAGTTTTTCGGCGACGGTTTACCATTTCTTGGTGAATCATCAGCCCAGTCACTGCTATTGGGAGTAAGCTTTCCTACATTCGACATCAAAAAGGAAGGTAGCCTATTTGAAGCTGAGATCAGGAACATATTGAACAATATCATCGAACCAGAAAGTGCACAGGCTGACGACACAGATTCCGACGATTCAGATATTCAACCCCGGGATACAGAAGATAGTCACAATACAACCATCAGCACGATGAATGGGCAACAACCGCAACAATAGCAGCAGCATCAACAACAACTATGCCCACCCAGGCCGACTCCAACAGGAGTAACGTACACTAAATTCGGTGGATTTCCAGGGGATGACCCAGATGCTCATGTACGCACATTTGAGATAAGTTATGCAGTGCTCAATCATCCACCTGATCCGGCGTATAAAGCTATTGTCTTCCATTCTACATTGGTTAACGAAGCAGCCAGATGGCTTACAAAATATAATATTAACCACTTCGGCACCTATGAAGCAGTAAGGGATGCATTTTTACAGAGATTCAAGCTAAAGAAGAATCCAGCTGAAATTTTCGACTACCTACAAAACAATAGACAGAAGATAAATCAAACAGTGCAGGAATATGCCACCCTATTCAGAACTCATTTGAGGTAGTTACCTCCAGCACATGCCAACCTGCCGGATGACGTTATCACTCAAGGGTTTATCAATGGTTTGACTCCGCAACTCAATCAGATTATGATCATATGCTGTGTAGGAGCTATGACACTAGATGTGGTGATAGCAATGGCTTTGCAGCTTGAAAACAAGGTTGGAGGATTTACAGAAGACCTGGAGTGGTTAAAAGCAAATAAAACTGTTGTAGAAGATCCGACCAGACAGATATACTGCACCACTTGCAAAAACTCAGGGCACACGAGTGTCACTTGTGCACTTAATCAGTTGTTTTGCGCTATCTACAACACGACCTGACATACCACCGAAAACTGTGCATACAACACCAAAGTGCAGGGAACTGCAACTGTCAATGCTATTATACAGGAACCAGGACAATCAGCCAATCATTATGTACCTCTGCAAATGAGAAACAACCAGCAACACGACTATCGAAATTACAGAGGACAGAGAAATAATAACTACAGTGCAAACCATTGGCAGGCCAGACCAGCACAGGAAAATACTAATTTGCCTCCACCTCGCTGCCATTTTTGTGGTGAATTTGGCCACATTAGAAGATTTTGTAAGGATGCAGCTGAGTATGATCAGAAGAAGAAAGATCGTCAAAACCCAATGACTAATATGGTACAAATCACACCAGTAGAAACTCAAACTGCAGTAATTCAGACCCGATCCGGTAAGCAACTGCAACCAGCAGCAGAAATATTTGAACCAGGCATACGTGAACAACAAAGGATGTATGATAAGGCCAGTCAATGGACCACCGCCGAACCTCCAGTGTTTCCAGATCCTATTCCGGTGACCCAGGCTTCGTTAACCAAGGAAGGAACACAAAAACAAGATTCTAATTCAGTAGCATGCACATCATCTTCAGCAGAAATATCATCTTCAGCTAGCACATCATCTTTAGAATCGGCAGAAAACACAATTCAATCACATAAGGCCCGGGAAATTTTACCTAAAGCATCCATTACTCTTCCTCTTGGCCAATTACTTGCACTAGTACCAGGAGTTCGACAACAATTCCAACAACAGTTCAGTCCAGTACCTTCTTGCATTCCAGCAACAGCGACAATGCAACCGAAACCTGATTCTACAATCGATCATTATTCCTTTAATTACGGTATGGTATAAAAACCATAAAATTACAGAGGTACTAATTGATGGAGGATCTGGTGTCAACATTGCTACTGCTGCACTATGTAAAAAGTTAGGATGGACCGAAATCGAACCAGTTCAGTTCTTTGTCAGAATGGCTGACCAGTCAAGAGTCCATCTAGTAGGTCTTGTTCGGAATGTACCAATAACTTTGCAAGGTACCACCTTTAAGATGACTTTTGTAATCCTAGAATTACCGGAATCCACCCTTGATTATAATCTTCTTTTTGGCCGTCCTTGGCTGAAGCAAGCTAAGGTTATACAAGATTGGTCTGCACAAGAGCTCACCTTCAAAGACAATAATCGTAAATATGTTGTAAAATTAGATGCTATACAGCCTTGCGAATTGCATGCTAGACCGTATTTTGCAGAACCAGTTCACATGTTAGATGGTTTGTCAGATGATGAAGAAGAAGAGTTCTTGAAAATTAACACTGACTTGATCTCCCTAGGAGCTGTTGATCTACAATCTGTTGTAGATAATTGGAATCCCTCAGTTTATACGGTGATGCCTGTAATGGAAGAAGATAAGAAGGAAGATACTCCTGCTATAGATAACGCTGACCTACAACGACTTTTTAAGCCAGCTGAGGATACAGAGAAACCTCGACAATTTTATGTTCTAGAGGATCAGCTGATCACCTATAATTTAGGGGATGAAGAAAATCCACGTCCTGTTAAGATAAAGGAAAGCCTATCGGAAGTATTTCAAGCAGACTTAATCAAGCTACTCCGAGAGTTCTCTGACATCTTTGCATGGGATTACAAAGATATGAAAGGTTTGGACCCACGCATCTATCAATACAGGGTCATGTTGAAGCCGGAAGCAAAGCCAATCAAACAACCCAGCTACCGGATGAATCCGAACTATGCATCACAGGTAAAGGCAAAACTTGATAGGCTACTCAAAGTTGAGTTCATTGTACCAGTAGAGCATGCTGAATGGATCTCACCAATTGTTATTGTTCCTAAAAAGAATAAACAACTGCGAATTTGTGTGGACTACCGAAAACTGAACGCAGCTACCGTGCCTGATCCATTTCCGCTACCTTTTCTTGACAAGATGCTTGATAGAGTAGTAGGACATGAAATGTATTCATTCCTAGATGGATACAGTGGGTATAATCAAGTTAGAATGGCTGAGTAGGATATACCCAAGATCGCCTTCATTACCAATTGGGGTGTTCTTGCTTGTACCGTAATGTGGTTTGGATTAAGAAATGCCCCAAGTACTTTTCAGAGGTGTATACAGGAAATATTCTCCCCTTACCTTACCTAGTTTATGCAAGTTTATCTTGATGATTTTTTGTTATTTGGAAAAATGGTAGCACACTTGTTCCATTTACGGTGTTGCTTTGAGAAGTGCAGAGAATACAGACTCTGTTTGAACCCAAACAAATCTGTGTTTGCGGTTTCATGTGGAAAGCTACTTGGCCACATTGTATCTGCACAAGGTATACAGGTGGATCCAGATAAAATCACAGCTGTGTTAGAAGCACATGTGCCCACTACACCTAAGGAAGTGATGCGCTTCAAGGGCCAAGTAAGATGGCATGGTTGGCACTTACAGTGGCTTGCTCATTTGGCAATACAACTGAACAGGTTAATAACCAAGACTCCTCGACAATTTGAGTGGACTCAGGAATGCCAAATTGCTTATGATCGTCTAAAGGGATTACTAACACAGGTTCCAATCGTACAGCCTCCTGACTGGGATCACCCATTTCATATATTTGTTGATACTTCAGATATTCCCATTGGCAGTGTTCTAATGCAACACACCGATAAGTGGTTTCGGCTTGTGTACTATGCCAGCCAAAGGCTTGCTCCTGCTGAGAAGAATTACTCTGTAACTGAAAGGGAATGTCTGGGTTTAGTATACTTTGTCAAGAAATTCAAGCATTATTTACTTGGCCGAAAATTTACTTTTCATGTAGATCATGCTGCACTTGTCTACCTGGTACGGCAACAACATCTAGGTGGTCGATTAGCGCGATGGGTTGTGCTTTTACAAGAATTTGATTATGAAGTTATTCATCGGCCAGGCAATTCACATGTCTTAGCAGATTTCCTTTCTCGTTTAGATTCCGGTGAAGCTCCGGTTGGTGTAGATGACACAACACCAGCGATTTATGTTTTTGAACCAACTAATGATGAAAGTGTAGACCCACCTATGCCATCTACATATTATGATCAGATATTAACTTTTCTTACTGATGGATGCCTTCCTTCTCAGGCTTCTCCTGCAATGCGTAGGAACATTGCAGTGTACAGTCTCAAATTTTGGTTAATTGCTGGGGAATTATACTATATGGATCACACTCGAATTTTACTTCGTTGTATTCCACCACATGAAGTTAACTCAGTCATTATGTTGGCTCATTCAATTCCATCCGGTGGCCATTTTCCTGTAGATTTAACACACCGAAAAATTCTTCATAGTGGACTTTGGTGACCTACTATGTACAAGGATGTATTGCAGTTTGTAAAAAATTGTGATAATTGTCAGAGATCTGGACAACCGTTACAGCGCCATTTTTTCCCTCTACAACCTGTCTTGCCATTAGAACCTTTTCAAAAGTGGGGTCTAGATTACATTGGACCTATTACACCTCCGACAATCCTCAGTAATAATCGTTATATTCTGACCTGTATAGACTACGCAACCAGATGGGCACAAGCTTGGGCTTTAAGGTCTGCCACAGCTCTTTCGGTAGCAAAGTGTCTAATGAACGATATCTTTTTGCGTTTTGGCTTACCTTTGGAGCTTGTTACAGATCAAGGCACTCATTTTGTTAACAATCTAATGAAAGTACTCACACATTCTTTTCAGATCACGCATAAATTCAGTTCACCATATTATCCTCGTGCAAATGGTTTGGCTGAGAGTACGAACAAGACCCTGTTGAATATGCTTCGAAAACTCATTATGGAAGCACCGGAAAGATGGGACCAACTGTTACCTGCAGTCCTGTGGGCATACCGAACTACCTACAAGGTAGCAACAGGACCAACACCTTTCAAACTAGCTTATGGATTGGAAGCAATAGCACCAATGGAGATTGTTGTGCCAAGTCTACGCGTAGCTCTCACTCAGAAACTGATACCAGAAGATTCTTTATCCTTTCGGCTAGATACACTCAGAGAAATGGATGAGCATCGATGGACAAGTTTTCTGACGATCTAGGAAGTTCAGTTAAGACAAGTACAAACACATGATCGATATCTAAGGACTCCAGTTTTTACAGTGGGACAACTTGTACTCTTTTACAATGCAAAGTCGAATCGCTTTGCTGGCAAATTCAAGTTACGATGGTTTGGCCCCTATCGGATTTCTGAACAAATGGGCCCAACAACTTTTTGGTTGACTACTTTGACCAGAATTCCTCTTCCGAAAGTCATCAACGGTTCGAAGCTACGGCCGTATCAACAAACATCTAACCCACACTGAAACGTTTCGCGGTTGGCCGCGTCTTTTGGTGTTCTCTTTTCTTTGCTTTTATTTTCTTTTCTTTCCTTTTGTTTCTGCGCGCTTACTAAAAGAAGTTTGTAAATATCAAATGGATATCCTAAAAACTTTCAAAACTAAAACATATGCATGCCTATACAACATTTTGTAGGGTCTAAGTGGAAAAATTACAGTTTTTACAAAATGCACATGGCATACCAATGTGCTAGAAAATCCATTTACATCTTAAATTCAAGCTATAGAGTTCCTTTGGTAGGCTTTACAAGTATATGAATTTTCATATGATTTGGAGACATTGAAATTTTTGTCTTAATTTCCAAAATTTGACCAGCTTTGATGGCTACCCTAGATTTGCTTGATTTCTTCCAAAGTTTGCATGCAAACTCCCTTTCACATCTTTGATGCATCTGGACTTCTTAGGGAATTCTAACTACCTTCACCGAATGTGTTTCCTTTAGGCCTTCATGAATGACAAAGGACTTCTTAGGGAATTCTAACTACCTTCACCAAATGTGTTTCCTTTAGGCCTTCCCGAGGAAAACAAATCTTCTCTTAGACTTGTGGGACTTGTTAGATGGAAGGGGCATGATTTACTCACTCTCATTTTCTCTCCTTTTCCAATGAATCCAAGATGTTGAAACTTAGTTTACTCCTTGTAGAAGAGTTGGAATGGAATGAAGTTGTACATCAGAATCAATGAGGATGCAAGTGGGCAACCTGGATAAGAAAAAATGTTTTTATTTAGTCTCCTATGGGGGGAATCAAGGAAATTGACCGTGAGAACCTCTAAAGGGCAAAGAACCTATGAAACAAAGGTTTTATTATATTCAAACATATCTTGAATCAAGAAACAAGACATTGGATTAGATTTGAGGACATTGGCATAGCTAGGAGAGTTCAATATGTAGATGGGTGCCTTTGAAGACATAGAATCAATTCTTAGGCAAAAAATGGCATAAACTGATGACTTCAAGAAACCCTTGACCTTACAGATGTCACTTAACACAAGATGATGTATGACCTTGCTAAGTATCAAATGGAGATTTAAGTTCTTGGAGCTACATAATCCTCTCATTGAGAAGAAGAATTTGGTTCTTATAAGGAAAATTCTCCATCAGGGAATTTGGATGCATTTTGGTTGATTTAGGTGTTGGTGAGTCTTCTATCACCATCATCTTTGCTGATAGTGAGAGTGCATTGGCAATTGCAAGGAATCATGTATTCCATGCTTGCACAAAGTACATCTAATTAGACTATCATTATGTCATGGAGAGGTTCTAAGCTAGAGGGATTAGTTTGGCTTATGTGCTCACATAATATAATTTTCCAAACCTTTTCACACAAGATCTCCCTAAGGAGAAGTTTGAAGCTTTTCACAAATCTTTGGGCTTAATTTTGTTTGTGGATTGAGTTCCCTCCACATAGCATGTCAGTTAACTATACATGAGTGTGAACTCCTTATTCACTTCATCACTTGAGGGGAAACTTGTTGATATATGTTCGGGACCATCGAGGTACTTTCTTTCCAATTCAGGAGGTTGTTTCCACCCCGCCTTGTATTTAGATGATATACAAGTTGAAGCAAACAATCATGATGACCAACCTTGATGTAATCAAGAACTTCATCCACTTCATCATACCAAAAAGAATTGCAAGTTGGCATCAATGACTCCTTCAAGAAGTTACCAATATGGTCGATACTTTGGGCTTCTTGTACTTCTTTCTCATCATAATTGAAAACTTATTTTTGCTCAGCCTTATTCAAAAACAAATTTGGATTTTGTGAATGATGCAACTCTCACAGCAGAACAAGCACTAATATATTTGGACATCGAAGAGAATAGAAACGAGTATACATCATCACATTGCAGTATTAATTCATAATTGAAACTGCAGTGGCGAATAATTCATAATTCAAACTGCACTTATGAGATCTCCATCTTGAAAAGAATGATAGTCAAAATGGTCCTTTGACAAATTGTCCACATTACAGATGGCTCACGATTGATGAGATCTCCATCTTGAAAAGAATGACCATCAAAATGGTCCTTTGACAAATCGTCAACATTACAGATGGATAGATGTTAGACCCTTTTGCAAAGAAGATGGTCATATTGTTTTGGATACCTCACAAGTCTCAATTGGTTCAAGTTGTATGATTAGTTAAGAACAACCTTCACAATTGGAGAGTGGATATTATAGGCCAGAATAGTGAGACTATTATCAGTTCGATCAAGGTGATAATATCAAGTATAAACAACAAAATCATCATTTGACGAACTTAAGATGCAAGGAGAACAATCAACAACTATTGGTTTCACAAGCCAATGTTCACACTCACATTGACTAAGCCAACAACTATTGGTAAGAAGGCCTAGGGCTCTAAAAATGCACTATTTTCAAGAATACTATAGCTTTTGCTTTAATCAACTTCTTTCTCTCTATTGAGACAGGAGATTTTGAGGGTCATGTTTGTAGCCATGTGGCTTTCCTGAAATATTAGAAATAAAGATACCGCATCCCATACCAACTAATGCATTACTAGTTACTTCATAATATCTAATCTAGTCACTTAGAGTGTAGAACAGGGCATTAAAGAAATGTGCCTATAAACTTTGTTGGCATCTCTTCCCTATGTGAGAGAGATAGTAAATGGATAAGAGAGAGATCACATTTATTTCGCATGTAACACTCGCAAATAAGCGAGGACGGCCGAGCGGATCATGATCCCCAAAGAAGTGAACGTGCAACCTCATACTCAAAGCCCAAAGTTAAGTGCCCGTCAGACCCCACAGACTATGAGGAACACGACCACTTGTTAGCTTTACAGATTGTACACATTTTGTGATCGCAAAGCTCCCCGGTCAACGCGATAGGGAGTTCTTCCTGCCCGTGAAACCCAGCGCAAAAGCCTTTCGAGATGGAGAATTATTCAGAGCCTCTTCCATATATACGTTTATGTTCACTTACAGACACTCGGCATCATCCCCTTTCGCAACACAGCTTGCCTCTGCTCTGTAATGGCCTTCACAATACTCACCACGGCTTTTCTAGTTTTCCTGCTAGGCTCTGGGACATGGGCTGTCGAAGCTCACCCCCCGCGGTTGCTGAAGTACTACCTCCAGCAGCAGTTCGGCGTGAACGAGCTCCTCATGGTGCCTGCGGCTCGGGCAGCTGTAAATGGCACTGCGGCAGGTTTCGCTTTTGGAAGTGGTATATGAGTTCCTAATGACGAAGAAGGCGAGCCCACAATCGACCGTTCTCGGCTACGTCCGAGGGACCGCCATTGTCGTCAATAACACTGTTGGCGGAAACACGTTCTTCGTGCAGAACGTCATTCATTACGACTCCGGAAGCCGACGAGGCACGCTCAGTCAACAAGGGGAGGCCATCTTCGAGAATTCGCCGTGGGAGTTTGCCATTACGGGTGGCACTGGCATCTTCCGCAACGCTTCGTCTCCGCTTCGTCTCCGCCACTCCCACACCAAATGGTACCATTATCGCCACCTAGTACGAGGCCAACCTCTCGTATTTTCAAGCCTGACCAGTGATCTACTCTCTCTCTCTCTCTCTCTCCCCCCCCGCCCCCCCGGGTTGCGCAAGGGAAGGTTTCCGGGCGCTTAAAGCTCAACGTATTTGTGTTTAGAAGCCCACGTCTCTTTCAAGCACGAGTGACTACCTTGTATCTGCTTATTAGTCATTATTTTTTTTCCAGTAATTTCAATTCTTACTAGTTACTGATTCTATTCCGTTGTTATATGCAAACAGTTTCCTATTAACATTAAAATATATTTGTTTTTTTTAAGAGTCTCAACGAATGCATCATAGTTTTGATAGTATCTTTTAGCCGACTACGTAAGTCCTGCTTGATAACAAGAGGAATGTTTTAAATGAGCATTCTTGTCACTATCTATAATGCGTTGAAGTAGCATGTAAACATTTTAACAAAACGAGGACGATATAACTAGCTACCAATGGAGCATTAGATAGGTCCATGCATTGGAATTTGAAGCAAGTGGAGGTGCTCAAATGTGTAATGGGATCCAAGTTAGATCGAAGGATCCACAAATGAGAATTGAGGAGAATGCTCAATCTAAGGGGGAAGGAATGTCACATAATCCTAGTAGGAGATGGTTGAACCACACCTTAAGAGACAAGACTAGGAAGTACTCATCAACCATGGCTTTTGGGACAAGTGTTCAACCCATCACACTCTTTACTAGGGTGTTGTGAGTTCGATTCCCAACATGATGCACCTCAAGAAGCAATGTGGATCAAGACCTAGTATTCTAACTAAGGACCCAAGTCATCTACTCCTCACATTCCTTGGGATAATATTAGTTCATTGCATTTTGCTGCTAACCCAATCTATCATGCTAGTACAAAGCACATAAAAGTGCATTATCACTATGTCAATGAGAAGATTACAAGCGAAGAAATTCAATTATCATATGTACCTACTCACCAAAAATGTGCAAACATGATGAGCAAGGCATTAGATGGAGTCAAGCTGAACATGTTCAAAGCGATGATTGGATCACAAGATATATTGAGGATATGAGGACTCAAGCTTCCTATGCTTGAGTGCGAGCTATGGGTGCAAGGATAAACCCTAAGAGATTCACCTCTACTCTTGGATTTCTCTTACAGTTATTATGCTTAAAAGTAAATCAGCGTTGAGCTTCTGTTTATGATTCTCAAAGGTTAAGTTCTTGAACTTATCTCCATCAATTATAAAAGACAAAGTAGGAGAAAAGCTTGTCATCTTGAGATTTGAGCTACACTTATGAGTTTAAATTGTAATCACTTGAAGTGAGAGACGTCCTCCACAATGTCTTTGCATCATATGTGGAATATGAATACACATGATGATCCATTCACATTGATTACTCATTCTCTATTGTTGCTATAGTACTTTGAGTCATAAAGTCATATTCTCTAGTTCATCTCTAAGTATGAGGATATCCAATATCCAATATATAGATTGGATATCTTAGATAAAACTGTTTTGATATTGGATATAAAGTTTCATCAACATTGGATGTGTAGATTTTAAGATATGAATGCTTGAGTGTGACTCTATCTGCACAGTTCGTTCTTCTTGAAAAGTCGGGTTGATCTATCGAAACTTCTAAAAGTTATTGCTCTGTGTATAATGAGGCTAAATTCATGAAATAACTTGCTTTGGTTAGCAATAAGCAATGATTGCATTTGTTTCAAAGTTCTCTTGTTAATTTGTATAAGGTTCTGAGCTCTAAACATTTTTTGGAGAGCATCTCATCCAAAAACACAAGATTTTGTCAAGATTTGTGATATGTAAACCTATCTTTTGTCACAAATATTTATGGATGAAAAGGATTTACATAGTCCCCTAAATATTTATGGATGATTTCATCAAAAATATTTAGGGGACGATGTAATTCCTGCATGATAACAAGACGAGAACTGTTTTAAAATAGCATTCTTGTCACTATCTATGATGCGTTGAAGTAGCATGTAAACATTTTAACAAAATGAGAAGGATATAACTAGTTACCAATGAAGAATTAGATAGGTCCGAAATAGGTTCATGCACAGGAATTTGAGGCAAGTGGAGGTGCTCAAATGTGTAAAAGGATCCAAGTTAGATAGCAGGGTCCACAAGTGGCATTTGAGGACAATGCTCAATTTAAGAGGGAAGGAATGTCACATAATACTAGTAGGAGATGGTTAAACCACACCTTTAGAGAGAGGACTAGGAAGTAATTCTCAACCCTGGCTTTTGGGGCAAGTGTTTAGCCCATCACACTCCTGACCAGGAGGTTGTGAGTTCAATTCCCCACATGACGCATCTCAAGAAGCAATGTGGATCAAGACCTTCTTTTCTGACTAAGGACTTAAGTCATCTACTCCTCACATTCTTTGGGGTAATATTAGTTCATTGCATTTTGATGCTAACCCAATATATCATGTCAGAACAAAGCACATAGAAGTGCATTATTGCTATGTAAAAGAGAAGATCACAAGCAAAGAGATTTAGTTATCATATGTATCTACTCACCGAAAATGTGTGGACATGATGACTAAGGCATTAGATGGAGTGAAGTTGAACAGGTTCAGAGCGATGATTGGATTACAAGAGATATTGAAGATATGAAGACTCAAGCTTCCGAGGCTTGAGCGGGAGCTATGGGTGCAAGGAGAAACCCTAAGAGCTTTAGTGCCAAGGTTGACTTGTTCGATTTGCAGGTTCTCCTGAATATGAACATTGGTTTGGGTAAGGACATCATCCTTTGCCAACCAAGTGATATCATCATCTTCAGAAGGAACCATCTCCTCTCGATGCATATTAGCCACCACAGGACCTTGTTTCAATTTTTCCAATGCTTCATTCTGTGGTAAAGATTGAATCATTCTATTTATTGTTGTGAATCTTATTATGTGTTAAGTTTGTATTATGCTAGGGAATAGAAATACACCAAAAACTATCCTGTAACTTATCTTTCTTGATAGAATTCCAAGAGTCAAACAACAAGAAAAAATATATTAGGATATCAAAGACAAGAGAAACAAATATACATCATCACAATGATGCCTCATAGTGGAAAAAAAATAATACACTAGATATGCTATCATATGAAAAGAGAAAACAAAATGATAAAATGATTGCCTCGTCATGAACTAGAACAACTCGAATGAGCTCCTTAGCTATGACATTGTACTAATAATTCATAATGCAAACTGCATTGACTAAGAAATATCTAGTTTTGATACAACCAACAGGGATTCAATATGAAGCGATAAGAGAGGTGGATGCCCTAATCGGTGAGGAGATCTCTCCATCTTGAAAGGAATGAAATTCAGAATGTTCCTTTGACAAATTATGAACATGAGATGAATCTTTGCTAGATCCTTTGAAACATGATGATCATATTGATTGGAGATCAAGCACAATTGTCGCTCGTATGCCATTAGGGGAAAAAATGAACCCCCTTTGGGCCTTTTAGATTAAGGGATGATTAGTGATCCACCAATGAGAAGAGAGCAGTGGCCACAGTCTAGTCCCTTAATTCACTAGGCTAGCTAGTAGGGTTCCCTTGTTTTTTGTTAGTCAAAGGGCTCAAAACCACCACGAGATCGTAGTTTTTCGGAGTATCTGGTTTCAAAAAGCAAAGGAGAAATTTGCGTTGTCTTTTGAGCCATCCATCACACTTCTAATCGGATGATTGAGTTTGAATTCCACCTTTGAAGGCTCCTACAATCCTAGACCTCTGGATCCAGCCACCATCGAATGGATATAAAGCATTTCTTGAAGAAAATGGCGCATTTAGATTTCATGCGTTGGATTCGAACAGAGATCCAATGGCTCATATAGAGCATGATCTCGAAGAAAGCGCCTTTTTCTCTCTACCTTTGGATCTAGCCTTCATCTAACATTGTAGAGTGTCCCTAAGGATCCACAATTCTCTCTCTTGCTTTCAAAGCTCCCATGACTGAGCTTATTTTGTCCTTTTTTGCCAGACTGTGTTTTTCATCCACGCCATTCGATTGGAATTGAGATCAGACGTTGTTGATGACACACGAATTCGGAAAATGCACCGATTTGATCTACACCTTTGAATCTACACCTCATCTAAAGGTGTAAATTCTTCCCAAGAACCAAGACACTCTCTCTCTTGCTTTTCCAAACTCCCACAGCTGGGTTTTATCTTATCATGTTATGCCAGTCTGCCGCCTTTATCGTAACCATTCATGGAAGGAGATCTAAAGGTCCAAAATGATCGCAAATAGAATACCACTAGTGGTTTTTCTTAGTCCCCTCTTAATCCAAAAGATTAATTTTAATCCCTAAAAATTAGGGATCCTTACAAGGCCCATTTAGGGTCCATTTTTTCCCGTAATGCAGCCATGTTGCACAAGTATGCCATAATTATTTGGAAATTAGTTTACCCCACATCTTGCATGTGATGTTTTATCACATGAAATTTTAGTCTGACATAGTACAAACATAATATTCTTAGAGTTCCCATAAATCTTATGGTGCAGATTTCCAAGACTGTTAGAGATAGAAGAAATAATCTCAAAGTGCATTGTACATGAGAATCAATCCTTAGAGTTTATTAACAAACATCATTTGCAAATATAAAGAGGATCTAGAAAAGTAAAATCATATCATTCTCATCGAAATTCACCATTGAAAAAGACAAATGCTTGAGACAAACCTTTCGTGTAAAATTAGTTAGAAGATACATCTTTTAATGACATTTCAGAAGTTGGAATTGGCGCAACTTGCATGAATAGTTGAGAACAACGTTTACATCATTTTGATGAACAATTCAAACTCGAGAGTGGATACTATAAGCTAGAACAATGTTGAATCTTGTACAAATTTAACAAATTCTATTAGCGTATGCATCACACGACATAAAATGCTAGAACCAATAACAACATCACCATTCAAGAGATTATGAATATACATCTCTGATCAACAAATTTGAGAACCAAGATAATCTTCACTAATATTGAAACGGACAACAAGAAAAGGATGTATGATGTGTTTTTAGTATGTGAGAAGTGATTAACTATGATTTAACAAACTATTTGAGATGAGCCTATGAATCTATTGTCCGTAAGGTTGCGCAACTCTATACCTAGAGAGTCAGTATTCGTACTAATGCCAAACTAATGTTTCATTAGTTATACAATCTTTGATAATTTCATCCACTTCGTGTTCAATCTGCTTAGGTTGGGTATTTCTTTTTATAGGTGGAGGTGATAGATTCTCACTATTATCAGGTTCAGGTTACACAATTGAAAACAAAGCTAGAAATCTAGATAAGCAGTAATCATAAGATGGGGAGATTAAAGATTCTTCAGTAATACAGTCCTTAATAAATTCTTCTACTTTTATTTCTTCATTAGTTTCATTTTCTTTAGATTGGGTAGTAGTATTATCAATAGGTGGAGGTAATAAAGTTTCTAAAATAAAAGATGTAGGTATGTTATGTTCTTTGGTAGATTAATTTGAACATGGCTTGTAGACATCAGAAATAAATTAGAACAATCTAAAGTTTCAATTGATAAAGGAATTGTTGTCGTAATCATGCTAAAGACCTTTGAAGTAGTAATACTACTATGTTGCTTCAGAACCAAAATAAATCCTATACAAATACTTTGATGAAAATCCTAATACAAGATTTAAGTTTAAAAGTGATTTAGAAAAGTAGGAGAAGTAGTGTAGAAGCAGCTCCAGACTTCTAATCAAATGCTCATAAATATCATCCACTCGTCAATTCTCATCAATCTTCTTCAATGTTGTGCAAAAGTAACATTAGGAAAAAACATAAGTATATTTTATAAAATATAAAACACACTTAATACTTTCAACTCTTAGTATATGTGTGTATGCTCATACATTCAATTTGTCATGCATACATGTAACATGTTCATACATGCATTCTGATTCATGCAAACACACTTTCATATGCTAACATATATCCTCACAACATGCTAACACACATTCATAAAACCTACAACATATTCATAAACTTAACACACATTCATAAACTTAACACACATTGATAAACTTATACTCATGCTAACACATGCTAAGTAACTCTCTTATTCATATGTTAATGCACACTCACATACATACTAATGCGCTGATACATCAATGCTTGCATACTATTCTCAAATTCATGCATTCACACATGCAGGACTCTCATTCTTCTTATCCATACATGCATTAGCATTCATACATATGCATCTAAACCCGTCCATGCTCATGCATATATTAAAGCATTTACATACACTCTAATGCATACATTCACAGCTAATACATCTAACATTTCTCACACATACACACTAGATTTGTGAATACATGCACTCCTCTCTCTCTCTCTCTCCACAGTCACTACATCTGATGCGCAGCAGCGAAAAGGCTCTCCTTCGATATGCATCAACCTAAAAAGGGGGAGAAAAAACTTTAATCAGGATTTTCAGTCCATTTGAATCACGGCTTGTAAGACTCTCACGGTCTACCTCATGAAGGTTCAATCCGAATTCTATTTTGTCAAACGATAGAAGTGGCAAGCGGTGATGATGGTGGTGTTTCTCAGACATGGCTTGTTGACGAAGTACAAAACACATAGCTCTCTCGTTCGCTACACATGCAAGTAGGAACTCCCTCTCTCTCTCTTGGTCCCTCTCTCTCTGTGCGTGCACGCGTAGCTGTTTCAAAACTGGCAGGAGATGGGGAATGAAGGAAGTCTCTCTCTCTCTCTCCCTCTAACAAACGTACCTGCAAAAGTAAGAGTAGGAAAAAAATATATCACATATTACATATATACATATATATATATATACATACATATAGATTCATACGTGCGTATGCAAGAGTTCAGTTAACACACAAACACAACATGCATACTATATACTCACTAACTCATATCACTATGCACACGTAGATAGAACTAGACTTAAACTAACTTCCACTTTAACACACACACACGTATATTATTTTAATTAATAATAAAAAGTATATTAATCATATATTTATTATATTGATTAATTATTAAAAAGTTATTTTAATTATTTATTTATTAATTCAACTCGATTATTTAATATATATATATATATATATATATATATATATATATATATATATATATATATATATATATATATATATATATATATATATATATATATATATATATTAATATAGATTATAACATAGCTTAACATGAAGTAAATCAAACGGATGTAAACATGGATATACACATGGTTATAAATAAGTACTTAGGTGAAAGTATTCTTTTAAGGTTATATTCTAAGGAGAGTAATTACTTAAGTTTAGAATAGGGTAGGATGATTCACTACAAGGAATACGATCGTATAGTGACAGTTAAGATGACACAATTTTGTCGCTATAAAATTGCAAAATGCATCGTACTGAGCGTCACGCGCACACCGGATTAAACGACGAGCGAAATGATGTTTTTTGCGACTTGTGGCACGACGAGGTCTGCGACGCTCGCATAGAGCATTGCTAACACGACGGTCTTAAAAAGCATTGCATAAGCGACGCTTGTGTATATCGCATAAGCGACGCTTTTTGGCATCGCATAAGGGATGCTAAAACATGTCGCTTATGCGATGATAACTGGATGCCTAGCATCGCTTACACGACAGTCTGTTGACGGAAAAAAATTAAAACATTGAAGGCTCCTCGATCGGCATTTTTACGCATCTGATCGAAGAGCTCTCCAACGTTCGCAATTGCGCTACGCTTACGAGCTGAAGCAAGTATATGCAGAATTGTTGTTTTGCCTAAGCTCTCTCTTATTGTCTCTTTCTGTCTCTGTTTCTCTCTTTCTACATCTTTCTCTCTTTGAATTCTCTCTCTCTCTCTCTCTCTTTATTGCAGGTTATTCAAGAAGCTAACCAAGCAAAAAGTATGGCTAACAACCACATAAAAAGACTTACATGCATGCATTATTGCATATATATATATATATATATATATATATATATATATATATATATATATATATATATATATATATATATATATATATATATATATATATATATATATATATATATATATATATATATGTATATATGTATATATATATACACACACACACATACACACATTAACATATACGCAAATACATGTATATGCACATCCACATGCATGCACATGGATGCAAATGGAAATGCATCCACATACACATGCATGTTTCATACATATACACATGCATATACATACATTATACACATATATACACATATATATGCACATGCGTACACACACATATACACATGCACACACACATGCACACACACATGCACATACCTACATATACAAATATACATGCAGATACACACATATACACATAGAGTTACACATATACATGCACATACATATACACACATATACACATGCACATGCACATACTCATACACACATATACACTTACACATGGACATGCACATACATACATATACACACACATACACATGCACATACATACATATACACACAGGGAAGAATGCTGAATCAAAAGCTTACTTGGAATCCTAGGCTTGGTTTTATTTTACGGACGTCCTTATGCATGAACAGTAGCCATAGAATGCCTTCATTCATAAAAAATGTTATTATGAAAGTATTATTGTAATTAATACACATGTAGCACATGATCTCATTAAATAAATTTGTAATTAACGTTTTCCAACAAACGTTAAAATTACTCTTACAAGTCTCATTTCCAGCAGAGTGCTTCTGTCATGGGAGTTGGACGTAAGATCGAAACATACAACGGCCTTCGTTCTCCTTCCTCTCGAGCTAGCCGTCCTCCTTCATCACCACTCCCGTTCTTGAACCTTTCGACGGAGGAGCTTGCTGCTATGATTTTTGGTTGTGACCATGTGACTTACAATGAATCCATCACACAGCTTCTGTTTGGTATACTTTATCTATCCTCTTACTTTCTATCACAGATATATATCTCTCCCTTTAAACCATAATGCATCATATCATGGTTTGGATTTCTCATTTTGAGATTCCACTATGCTTTCGATAGTATGTTTTTCCACGTCCTGGTCATATGGACACTATGTCCTTCTGTGCCCTTATTTCTCTCTCTATCTCTCTCTCTCTCTCTCTCTCTCTCTCTCTCTCTCTCTCTCTCTCTCTCTCTCTCTCTCTCTCTCTCTCTCTCTCCCCCTCCCTCCACATATTACTGCATGTTCATATGTGTGCATGTTTTTGGTATGGCTTTCGTGCGAACGCAGAGAAGAATGCTGAATCTAAAGCTTACTTGGAATCCTAGGCTTGGTTTTATTTTATGGACGTCCTTATGCATGAACAATAGCTTGATCATTAGCTTTTGTGCATGTCCAGGCCTTCGAGCTTCTCATATCAGCTATGTAATGAATGTTTGACCAGGGATGCCACTATTTTTGTTTAATTACATTGATAGAAAGTTGCATGGTATTCTTGAGGCAGACAACTATGGAGAGATGAACATCAATCCATATGCCTCGACTGATGGGAAGCAGAAGACATAGTTTCCAGCTCAGGTTCTTTGCTTAGATTTAATAATCTCTGATATTATATTAGGTCACTGTCTGCGACGTAATGAGGTTTTGTTTACATGTAGGCACGCGTACGGTTGAGATGTTAGTGTGCACCATTGACAGAAAGCATATACAAGGGAGCATTAGCAGCGAATTATGTGAATTATTCACAGGAGAAAATCCTATTTGAGTTAAATAATGTGTAGACAAATAAGCTTATATCTCTTTTCATGAGAAACGCGTTGAGTGTTAGTAGACAGGTTGTGGGTTTACAACATGGGTCCATGTCCGGGGACAAAGGAGAAGATGTTGACGGTTGCATACAAAGGCCTTCATTCTCCTTCCTCTGGGGCTAGCCATCCTCCTTTATCACTGCTCCCGTTCTGCAAAGGAGCTTGCTGTTGTGATTTTTGGCTGTGACCATGCGACTTACAAGGAATGTGTCACACAGCTTCTGTTTGGTATACTTTATCTATCTTCTTACTTTCTATCACAGGTATACGTCTCTCCCTTTAAACCATAATGCATCATATCATGGTTTGGATTTCTCATTTTGAGATTCCACTGTGCTTTCGATAGTATGTTTTTCCACGTCCTGGTGATATGGACACCATTTCCTTCTATGCCCTTATCTCTCTCTCTCTCTCTCTCTCTCTCTCTCTCTCTCTCTCTCCTCCCTCCACATATTACTGCATGTTCATGTGTGTGCATGTTTTTGGTATGGATTTCGCGCGAACGTAGAGAAGAATGCTGAATCTATAGCTTACTTGGAATCCTGGGCTTGGTTTTATTTTACGGACGTCCTTATGCATGAACATTAGCTTGATCATTAGCTTTTGTGCATGTCCACGCCTTCGGGCTTCTCATATCAGCTATGTAAAGAATGTCTGACCAGGGATGCCACTATTTCTATTTAATTACATTGATAAAAAGTTGCATGGTATTTTTGAGGCAGAGAGTTATGGAGAGATGAACATCAATCCATATGCCTGGACTGATGGGAAGTAGAAGACATAGATTCCAGCTCAGGTTCTTTGCTTAGATTTAATAATCTCTGATATTACATTAGGTCACTGTCTGAGATGTAATGAGGTTTTGTTTACATGTAGGCACGTGTACGGTAGAGATGTCAGTGTGCACCATTGACAAAAAGCATATACAAGGGAGCATTCGTAGCGAATTATGTGAATTATTCATATGAGAAAATCCTATTTGAGTTAAATCATGTGCAGACAGATAAGCTTATATGTCTTTTCATGAGGAACTCGTTGAGTGTCAGTAAATAGGTTGTGGGTTTACAATGTGGGTCCATATCAGGTGACAAAGGAGAAGATGTTGATGGTTGCATACAAAGGCCCTCATTCTCCTTCCTCTGGGGCTAGCCGTCCTCCTACATCACCACTGTGGAGGTGATTGCAATCCGGGTGGATTGGGTCGGGTCGTTGCACACACAGGGTGTATGAAGCTAATCAATGTTGGAAGGTTTAAGGACATGAAAGTGAAATTAATGTTGAGTATGGAGAAGAGAGAGATGTTGAAATGATTATGGGAATGGGAATGTAGGAGTGCAAGTTAGATTTATGAACATGACTGATAAGAATGAAAGAGAACCATACACATGAATCAAATTTGGAAATTCTTCCCCATTGAAGGAGCTTCTTAAACACTTCCTAATTCTAATCCATATGCATAGTCGTCTTTGGATGATATGTATGCATGACGATAATAGATGGAACCTTACACATAAATCAGTTTTGAAAGGAAGAATGGTCCAATATTGGAGCTTCTTATACACTTTCAAAAACTAATCAATATGTATGGGTATGTATGGATTATATGCATGCAAGTGAATTATGATGATAGAGTTTAATCACAAGCTCAATGAAACATCCTCACTGGTTCAACGCAATACTGCGGAGCCTTCTCACACATAGAAGAAAATAAAAGACATGTAAAAATACTTAAGAGACTGAGAGACAAGAGACAAGAGACAAGTGACAAGTGACATGAATTAAAAGGATTTGAATTAAGATACATGTATAAGATCATCGTGATACGTCAAGGTAAGCAGCATTAACTTGATGCCTGAACATACAATGGAAAAGATTGGACTCCACCCTTCAAGGCCTACAAATTTCACTGTTACTTTGGCAGATCAGAGCAAAGTAAGGCCCTTGGGAGTGATCCCAAAAGTTCCAATTGAAGTACAAGGTAATCTATTCATTCTAGATTTTGTGGTTTTAAGATTGCCCCAGGTCGAAGGAGGATTTCCCCTCTTAATTGGAAGACCATGGCTGAGACATGCAAGTGTCATTCATGATTGGGGCAAGGACACGATGTGGTTACAAAAGAAAGGGCAAGAGCTAACAAAGATTCATTTAGAAGAGGGCCCAGATAATCAAGGAAACACCAACATGATGCAAACAGTTGGCATTTGCATGGAACGAGAGTCAGAGGATCAACCCCAAATAGACTTCGAGGAAGAAGAGGATATTCTAAGTTGGCTCCAAGCAGACAACTCTTCCTCTTGTTTTGGAATTTTTCTTAATAATTCTTGCACAACTGAAGGTTATGATGAGGATAAGGAAAAGGAAAAAGTCCAGGTTGATGGATTGGGAGAGCCCATCACAAACCACAGAA
The DNA here is from genome assembly GCA_020310875.1 of Ceratopteris richardii. Classification (NCBI taxonomy): domain Eukaryota; kingdom Viridiplantae; phylum Streptophyta; class Polypodiopsida; order Polypodiales; family Pteridaceae; genus Ceratopteris; species Ceratopteris richardii. Next base: position 85,493,696 of record CM035426.1, read on the forward strand.
GGGGCAGGAAGACACCCCTCAAATACAACTTGGAGGAGGATATGACAACCACAGATAAAGAAATTATTAAAGCTAAAGGCAAGGTAAAAGATTCTAGTGAAGAGTGTTCTTTCCCAATTCAAGAAATACCTGCAGGATGGATGCGGGACGAGGAACACATTGAAATCCAAAATACACCTACTTATGAAGCAATGCACAAAAAGCTAGTGGAAGAAGACAAGGACGGAGATGAGCACGAAGATAATATGACAGAGAGAAATCATGTCAAAGAAATACAATTAGACACTCAAGACAATAATCGGCAGGGCTCCTTGAAAAGGTAAGATCATTCTTGACTCATTATACAGATGTTTTTGCATGGCATTATAAGGACTTATAAGGAGTGCCTGCCAACTATGGAGAGCATAGAATCCCTTTGGTTGAGGGAGCCAATACGAGGGAAGAGTTATAGACTCAACCCAAAATATGCTGAAGGTGTTTATGTAGAAATACAAAAGATGGAGGATGCAGGAATCATTATTCGTGTGGAACACTCAGAGTGGCTCTCACCTATGGTTATAGTGCCAAAGAAGAATACCAATAAAATCAGAATTTGTGTTGACTTTAGAGCACTCAACAAGGTGACAATCCGAGATGGATTCCCAATGCCATTTGCAGAGCAGGTCATTGAAGAAGTGGCTGGACATGCATTATATAGCTTTATGGATGGCTTTAGTGGCTACAATCAAAATATCAATACACCTAGAGGATCGTGAAAAGACTGCTTTTATCACACCTTGGGGAACATATGTGTATGTAAAAATGCCATTTGGGCTCAGAAATGCTCCAGCCACCTTCAACAGAACAGTCAATCTCATTTTTGGCCCCTTATTGCTGGAATCACTTAGGATCTTCATGGATGACTTCTCTTCGTTTTCAAGTTCTCACAAGGAGACTCCTTTAGATTGTTTGGACCATCACTTGCGACAGCTGCAGAATGTTTTCAAGAGATGCAAGGCGACTAAGCTAAAGCTCAATCCAAACAAATGTCATTTCCTTGTGACAGAAGGAACTCTCTTAGGACATGTGGTGTCGGCTAAAGGTATGGCCCCAGATCCTGACAAAATCATTTCTATATTAAAGTTGCCTAAACCTAAATCTCCTAAAGAGATTCAAAGTTTCTTGGGGCATACTGGATACCACAGAAGGTTTATAAAAATGTATGCATAGATAGCCAGACCACTAGCTAGACTTACAAGTAAGGAAATACCTTTTAAATGGGAAGAAGAGGACGAAAAAGCATATCAAACATTAAGGTCAAGGTTAGTGTCTGCTCCCATTTTGATCACACCTAAGTGGTCAAAAATCTTTCATATACATTAGATGCTAGTGCCTATGCAGTAGGGGCAGTTTTGACCCAACCCAGTGAAGAATTTAAGGTGGATAGACCAATTCAATATGCCAGTAGAATTTTGACTAAGGCTGAAAGAAATTAGAGCACCACAGAAAGGGAAGCCTTAGCCATGGTTTTTGCTGTCCAAAGATTTCTTCATTACTTACTAGGAGTAAAATTTGTTATTATAACGGATCACCAACCACTAAAATACTTGCTCAACAAATCACAAGCCACTGGTAGAATATGGAGGTGGTTATTGTTGTTCCAAGAGTTTGATTTTTTTGTGGTCCATAAACCAGGTAAAGAAAATCTTATGGCGGATCACCTATCCAGAATCAATATGATGGATCAAGCTAGTGGAATCAATGATGATTTTCCAGATCCTCATCTATTCGCTATACAAGCTCAAGGTTGGTACTATGATATCAAGAATTTCATTAAAAGTGGTGTGTATCCAGAAAAGGCTAGTGATGTGCAAAGAAAGAGACTGCTAATCAAGAGTAGACCGTATACCTTCATTGAAGATAAATTATATAGACAGGGAAAGGATGATAGGTTTAGGAAGTGCTTGGAAGAAGAAGAAGTGAGGGAAGTCCTTCAATCTGCACATGAAGGAATAGGTGGTGGGCACCTTCCAGGGCATATTATAAGTCAAAGGATCTTGGATGCTGGTTTGTGGTGGCCTAAATTATTCAAAGATGTGGATGATTGGGGAAAAGCATGTGATGTTTGCCAGAGGTGTGGACCTAAGCCCACCAAGCAGATGATTATCTCCACTTCTTGGCAACCATTTGAAAAGTGGGGTTAGATTTTATAGGGCCTATCTACGCTCCATCGTTTCCAAAAAGAGAGAAGTATTTATTGATAGCCACAGACTATGCGACAAAATGGGCTGAAGCTATTGCCTCCCCTGATTGCAGTGCCCAAACCGTTGCCGATTTCATTTACAATAGCATCATTTGCAGGTTTGGATGTCCACTTGAAATTTGTACAGACCAGGGTACTCATTTTGTGAATAAGGTACTACAGGAAATTTTCAACAAGTATAGAATTCTACATTGGACCTCTTGTGCCTACTACCCAAGAGCTAATGGATAGGCTGAGTCAACGAATAAGGTATTAATTTCCATGTTAAGGAAGGAATGTATGTTACAGCCTACTTCTTGGGGCATTGCTTTTCAAGGTACCCTATGGGCATATAGGTTAACTTACAAAGAGGCCACCGGATATTCTCCATTCCAACTCGTTTATGGCATATTTCCAATTGAACCCTTTGAATTTTTACATGGATCCCCTAAAGTAGCATTCATGCAGGGAAAGAAATATTGTGGTGTCTCTCAGAGGCTTGGAGCCCTGTATAAAGTAGAAGAGATTTGTATACTAGCAACAACACAATTGATAGAATCACAAATGAAGAGGAAGGAGGCACATGATCGACATCTGTGGCATAACAACATAAATCCAGGCACGTTAGTTATTCTCCATAGACCTTACCTTCAAATGCAAGTAAGAGGAAAATGGCTTCCTAACTAGGAAGGGCCTTATCGAGTTAAAACAATGCTGAATTGGGGTGTTGTGGAGTTAGAGACCCTACAAGGAGAGGCCTTGCCACTGGTCAACATATTAAGGCTCAAGGTCTATCATCAACACACTTGAAGGAGTATAGATCACCTGGCTTTGTCCAGGTTGTACATAGCCATTTCATTTTTGCTTAAGTTTAGTAGTTTCCTTATCCATTTCATGCTTGTTTCTTGGAGTTTTCAGCAAATTTAGCAGCCATTCCATAAACTTTGCAAAAGTATAATTTTTGGAATTTTTAAGAATCTTTTAGGAATTTTCCAAGCTTTTCTGTTTTGCATTTTTTCTAGCAATTTTCTCCTTTTTCATGTGTCATTTTCTTACACAATTTTTTTTTGGAATTTTTAGGAATCTTTTAGGATTTTTTTCAAGCATTTATTTTAGAATTCTCTAGCAATTTTCTCCTTTTCATGTTTCGTTTTCTTGCCAAAATTGGGGATTAGATGGAAGATCTCCATGGGTTGTATAATAATAATAATAATAAATAAATTTAAAAAAAAAAAGGAAGAAGATCTCCTCAAGCTGCACTAGCGGATTCGGAGTTATTGAATAAGATCAGGCAGCTAGCTGAAAAGGATCCTGCCCATCGCCAAGCTTTTTGGGAGAGGCTTGGGTTGGGACATTAGCTCGGAGGTTCTGAAGGGTTGTATTTGAGGCATATGGTGAAATTGAAGATTGTACACGGCATTGAAAAAAAAACCAAGTAAGAAGATAGAGAGGAGAGTTAATGTTTCGCAGCTGGCCTCAATAGGTCCGGCTGCTGCATCTGGTGATCAGACTGGTCGCAAGATCTACGTAGGCAATGTTCCCCATGATCTTTCAGCTGACAAGCTTCTTTCTGTCTTCTCTCAATATGGAGAGGTTGAAGAGGGTCATCTTGGATTTGACAAGGTCTCAGGTAAATCAACGGGGTATGCACTCTTTGTGTACAAGTCGGCGGAATCTGCCAAGAAAGCTTTGAAGGATCCAATAAAGACAAACGATAAACACCAAGTCAATTGCAAAATGGTGACATGTGGCTCCACATCTGCCTTACGCAGCCTTATCAGTGCTTCCAGTCAACCAAGGCGTATTGGGGCAGCATACACTTGGGCTGCTCACAGGCTTGAATCGGGCTTCTAATGTTGGTCTCCATGCATCAATTGTTCATTAGCTGGCCTTGGGTTCATCTATCAATCCTTTGAACTAGTCTTTACATCTTCACTTCCATCTTTGGAGCCAACTTTGGTAAGAAGGCGAAAACTGAGGTGTTTTCAACACTTTTATATTCCACCAAGGTGAGCAAGGAGTACGCCATGTGGATGAGGCCTAAAGCTACTCTAATTGATGGAAACAAGAGAAAAACTACCAAATACATGGCAGACATGGGGGGCAATCTGGCCAAAGATTCTTATGTGAAAACAAAGCTTCCCATAAGAAATACTATCTTATGATTAAGGAGAATACTATCATACAAAATAATATCTTATGATTAAGAAGAAGAGAAAACTACCACAAGCTGCACATACGAAATACTATCTTAGGAATATTTCATAATAAAAAGTTGATAAAGATTAGATCATTTCTTTCACGTATCCTTGTAGTAAATAGTTTGTTTCAACGGCTTCTTTCTTTTTAATGTTTGCAAAAGACGGAGTTTTTAAAGGTTACATAAATGTGCCTACTAGGATTATGTGACAATATGAGAATGATAAATGCTTTGTGCAGATGGGGATTCTCCTTAGGTTAAAATACATTATAGTATCAATATATCCACCTTTTGGGAAGAAGGCAAGGAGTGAGGTGCTCTCAATACTTTTGTATTCCACAAAGTTGAGAAAGGCGTATGCCATGTCAATGATAGGTAAAGCGGATATAATTGATGGAAACAAGAAAAAAAACTACCGAAGACATGGTAGGCATGGGGGCACATCTCGCCAAAGCTTCCCATGTGATAACAAAGCTTCCCATAGGAAATACAATCTTATAATTAAGGAGAATACTATCATACGAAATAATATCCTATAATTAAAGAGAAGAAAAAACTACCACAAGCTTCACATAGGAAATACTATTGAGGAACATTTCATAATAAAAATTTGATAAAGAGAAGAGCATTTCTTTCAACTATCCTATCTTTGTATTTTGTATTAAATAGTTTCTCTCAACGTCCTCTTTTTTTTTAATGTTTATAAAAGACCCACATCCTAAGGGTTACATAAATGTGGTCTTTCTCTTAAATGATGCATGTGATATGTATCTCGCTCATCTTCCTAATTTTTTTCTTGTAAAGGACGACCAAACGAAACAAATTTAAGTTTAATACACCAAGTTTCTATCAACTCTAGTAAACCAAAATCTTAAATTTAATGAAAATAACTTCTATCAAGTTGTATTTTCATTGATATCAATGACTCTATTGACTGTTGTGCACCTTCGCGTTATATCAACAATTTTTCCTTGGTATGTAATGGCAATCTATGTCATTCTGTATGAAGTATCCCTTTCATTATGCATATATGATCGATAGAGTCATTTTCTCCTAAATCTTACATAAACGTGAAGAAATATAAGAAAATTCGTGAGTGTATGACGAGATTATGTCATCTAACTATTTATTCATTCAATTTTCTTATTTATTATTCTAAGACATTGTATGCCTTTACGCAAGCTTGGAAACGAGGGAACCATTGAATGATAAGAAAACTATACATGGTAAAATATCTATGAAGATAATATGTGAAGTTCTTAAAACAAGGTAGCAACAACAAGTTTAACAAAATATGGAATGTCCATCAGAATAGCAAGAAATGAGTTTTGGGATTTTCTTGTGTTTGATTTATTCCATTTTAATAGATTTTGACTACGTTAATTGATCATTTATTCATCAATGGCTATGGAAATCGAAAAGATGCCTAAGTTATAAAGTGGCATCATTTGGAAATAAGGGCTCTCATGAAGTATCCCCTCCTCTAAAGCTGTGAGGTTTTTATGCAAGAACTCAATGTTAAACATCATGTACCTTTTAAAGTTGATGCTAAGCTATTTTGCAAGAATTAATGTCAAATATGCACTTGTCTCTTGAGCCTCTCTCTAAGTCTGAAGCTCAATGTAATCCAAGAGAAAATTAAGTCCCTAGGGCTCGCTCCTTATCTCTATCTCTTTCTCCTTGTGTCTTTTCCTTTATCAATGCAATGTAACCTTGGAAATGGAGAAGAAAGGTTTTGTCACTTGTGTCGTTTTCACTGATGGATCATCTAGAGGAGTGCAATCTCTTGTGTTCAATGATTGTGAAGCATTGTCAATGCAATGCATTGCTTAATTCTTTGCTCATTTCGATCGTGACATATCTAAGTAAATTGAATTTTAGGTCGGCCTCCTTTATCACTATGAGGTCGTATACTTTCTCTACTTGAAAAGGCGACAGGCTAATGTTAACTGCGAGTAGAGATGAAAGGAGCATGAGAAGTTTAGAGGAAGTTGAACCATTGACATCTACTTTTTCAGTAAACTTTGAATTAATTGAAATCTACAGGTGAAGGTGGAAATAGCATCCACGGGACACTCTATATTCCACAATGCAAGGGGTGGACTCTTGGCTCCTCTTAGAATATGGATTCTAAAGCTCTACTTAGGTAAATTTACAATAGGAAGGGATGTCCCTTAGCCCAAATGAGATAATTAGTTTGAATCGGATAGTTGAAAAGCCCAAGGGTCCTCCAAAGAGGCGGGTTTTAACATCTCACCACCTAAATGGTGAGAGTGTCTGGCAAAGGGTGCAATTGCAATGCAATCCTGAAAGGCAAAGGGTGCAACCCACTGAGCTAATACGCTTGAACTTTTTTATGTTGACTTGTTGTTGGATGTAGAGAAGATAACCTAGAAAGAAATCTACAGAATGATGTTGTGAGCCTTTTTGCTAGACACTAGAAAGGAAAGAGTACCTCACTTTGAGGAAAGAAGGTATGCAAGTAAATATACATATACACGTGGAGAAAACATCCGTACATAGGCACACACAGATTATGTGAGCGCTTTTTTGTGTGTCGTTTGCATGCTCCAACTCCAAAGACTTTCGAGCTGGCTCTCATGAAAAAACAAAGATTGGTACAATTTGTAAAGGCTTTGAGGTTTATCTCAATTTCGGTCTTCGATGGTACGCTTTGAGGTTTATCTCAATTGGCAAGAGAAAGACAAACGGAGGGCTTTGATAGTACGCTCCCCTGTTCTCTTTTCGTTGTCGTCCATCAGCTCTTTTCAGCGATTGTCGTTCTTGCCAGTTCAGAAATTGGCATGTACATAGACAATCAGTGAGAGGTTTTTCTATAAGACAATAGTTTTGCAATATAACACAGGAGCAATAGCAGAGAAGATAACAGATATAGGAGAATCTCAACAATTTTCTACTAGCAGCAAGTACAAAGATGATGGCTGTGCACTCTCAAGGTAGAGCTTAAATGGTGATCTAGACAACTCTAGATAGGGAGATACAAGGTAGAGGTATGCTGGCTCAACTCGATGTCTCAGGTAGTGCAGAAGTCATGTTTATATAGGATCATGGGTGGCCTTCTGTGGACGGCTATACATGGGCGGTAGAGCATGGGTGGCCACCGCCCGTGTAATTGCCATACACGGCTTAGACCGGTTGAACCGACCTAACAAATATAAATGATTTCTGACTCCGATAGGGAATATTCTATGGAATGTTCCCTTTACCGTCGTGCCGGGGGCGCTACCCCCAGACCCCCACTAGTGTGCCTGCTGGCCTCATGGGACCCCCCCGCTAGGGGGCCCACTAGCCCCCTTGGACCCCCCAACCGGGGCTGCTCCCACTGCCCCGTTGCCCCGGACCCCCCAATTGGGGACCCTGGTAACTCCCTTGCCTTACAATACCTTACATGGTCCAATATGACCTTCATCCAACATGCAAGTTGGGATTCCCATCAATTGGGTAATGCATGCTTGGCTTCTCCTCATAACGGGGGCCTTACAAAATGTGCATACAATCATGAGGGGTATACATTGATCATATACTAACATTTTCCTTGTCTAAGATGTTTTTTCCCCAGCTTGTATATAGACCTATAACCCTAACGGGTCATTTGTCTTTGTAAATTTGCTTGTTAATACATTCAGTATTGTGTATTGTGCTCTAGGCTTCTTCTTCTTCTATGTTGTTTGTATGATTCCCCATACGTCAAAATCCAACAACTCAATATTGTTGAAGTTTAACGTCTACAAAAGTACACGAACAGTACATTCATTATTGTGTGTTTTGCTTTAAGCTTCTTCTTCTTCTTCTGTGTTCTTCGTGTGCTTCATCTAGGGCATCCTTGATACTCCTTCTCAAAATCGCACAAAAATTGGTGGGCATACTCAAAGAGATTAGGAGTTAAATTTTGGCACCTCCGAACGCTAGTACAAATGCCCCAAAGTTTGCTATAGATCTAGTAGAGCTCAATAAGGTAGTTGTATTCAACTTTCTGAGATACAATCATTTTTCTATATCAGGGTATTTCAATTAGTGGACATGGATGAAAGCAATGATGTATTTCATATCTTGGCTATTGAGGATAGACACTACAACATATCGGGCTATACCGAGGCTTCTACCGAGGAAAATGAACGGGCACGATTTTGCCCCGACGTCGGTGTAAGGGTCGGTGTAGGCATCGGAACCAAAGCGTCGGTATAAGCATCGGTATAAGCGTCGGTATATGCGTCGGTATAAGCGTCGGTATATGCGTCGGTATAAGCGATCGTATAAGCGATGGTATAAGCCATGGTATGCCCCTGGGCAAAATAGTCGGTATAAGCATCGGTATGTGCCTGGGGATACTGACGCTTATACTGTCGCCTATACCGACCACCATATCTGCAATATTTTTTTTGGCAGAGTATGTTGTCTCTTGCTACAGCAACATTCCCATGCTATTGTGTAGCAAAAGACAATCCACTCTGCCCAAGAAAAACCCAACTACATGTGACATGTATTAACAAAAAAATGATTTGATAAAGTAAAACATACAAAGACATGAGCAAAATGAATCATGAATCGTGTACAAAGAAATGGGACACATAGACATGATATTTATAAACAACAACTAGAACACATGTATATGTGTGTCTGCCTATGTATATACATGTGTATGTGTACATGTATTATGTGTGTATATTTCTATATGTGTAAATATTTATCTGCATGTGTAAAAACCATAAAACCCTAATCGTAAAGACCTAAACCTAAAACAGGTGTATGTGTGTATGCTTGTGTATATATATGTGTAGGTGAATATATATATGTGTATGTGTGTGTATGCATATGTGTATCTATGTAAAAATCCTAAAACCCTAATTCTAAAGACCTAGACCTAAAACATGTATATGTGTGTATGTGTGTATGCATGTGTATATATATGTGTATGTGTATATGTATTATGTGTTTATATGTGTATATGTGTGCATGCATGTGTGTATATATGTAAAATCCAAAAACCCTAACCCTAAAACATGCATATGTGTGTATGTATATGTCACATATGTGTATGTGTGTATGCATGTGTGTGTATGTATGTATGCACGTGTATATATATGTGTGTGTGTGCCTATTAATGTATGTGTGTGTGTATGTGTGTATGTGTGTATGTGTGTATGCACGTGTATATATATGTGTATGTGCATATGTATTATGTGTTCATATGTGTATATGTGTGTATGCATGTGTGTATATATGTAAAAGCCAAAAACCCTAACCCTAACCCTAAAACATGCATATGTGTGTATGTATATGTCACGTGTGTGTATGTATGCATGTGTGTGCATGTGACTCTCTCTCTCTATGTTTGTGTGTGTATGTATGTATGTGTGTGTATGTATGTATGCATGTGTGTATGTATGTATGTGTATGTGTATGTGTATGTGTATGTGTATGTGTATGTGTATGTGTATGTGTATGTGTATGTGTATGTGTATGTGTATGTGTATGTGTATGTGTATGTGTATGTGTATGTGTATGTGTATGTGTATGTGTATGTGTGTATGCATGTGTATATGTGTGCATGTGTGTATGTATTATATGTGTATATGTGTAAAAGTAAAAAACCCTAATCCTAAAACCCGAACCCTAAAACATGTATATGTGTGTTTGTGTGGATGTATATGTGATGTGTGTGTATGTGTAAATGTGCATGTGCATGTATGCATCTGTGTGTACACGTGTGTGCATGTATATGTGTGTGTGTATGTATGCATATGCATATGCATATGTGTATGTAATATGTATGCATCTGTGTCTATGTATCTCTATGTCTCTCTCTTTGCATATGCATATGTGTATGTAATATGTATGCATCTGTGTGTATGTATCTCTATGTCTCTCTCTTTATCTCTCTCTCTCTCTCTCTCTCTCTCTCTTTCATCTCTCTGTCTCCCTCTTTCTCTCTCTCTCTTATTCTCTCTCTCACTCTCTATCTCTATTTATAATAGATAACAAAATAATCTTTTACATTGATGTAATTCTTTTGAACGCTCTCATCAAAGCCCAATTGACATCGTCTCTTGTCAAATTCCAAAGAATCAATGCCAAAAATCTCTTGCAAAACAAAAGAAAAGAGAAATTCAAAAACTCTAATCCTAAAACCCTAACCCTAAAACATGTATATGTGTGTATGTGTGTATGTATATGTGATGTGTGTGTATGCGTATGTGCATGTATGCATGTGTGTGTATTAATATGTGTGTATTAATATGTGTAAGTGTGTATTAATATGTGTGTGTATGTATGTATGTGTGTGTGTACATGCATATGTGTGTCTATGTATGTATGCATATGCATGTGTGTATGCACATATGTGTGTGTATACATATGTGAGTGTGTATGTAATATGCATGTGTGTATGTATGTATGTGTGCGTATGTATGTATGCATATGCATGTGTATGCACATATGTGTGTGTATACATATGTGAGTGTGTATTTATGTGTGTGTGTGTATGTAATATGCATGTGTGTATGCATGTATGTATGTGTGTGTACATGCAAATATGTGTGTATGTATCTCTCTCTTTCTTTCATCTCTCTCTCTCTATCTCACTCTATATCAATCGAAAACAAAACTAATCACTTACATTGATGTAATTGTTTGGAGCGTTGTCGTCAAAGTCCACTTAATGTTTTCCTTCCTCGAATTCCAAAGAATTGATGCCAAAAATCTCCTGCAAAACAAAAGAAAAGAGAAAATCATAAACCCTAAGCCTAAAACCCTAACCCTAAAACATGTATATGTGTGTATGTGTGTATGTATATGTGATGTGTGTGTATGTGTATGTGCATGTATGCATGTGTGTGTTTACATATGTGAGTGTGTATACATATGTGTGTGTGTATGTAATATGCATGTGTGTATGTATGTATGTGTGTGTGTACATGCATATGTGTGTGTATGTATGTATGCATATGCATGTGTGTATGCACATATGTGTGTGTATACATATGTGAGTGTGTATGTAATATGCATGTGTGTATGTATGTATGTGTGTTGTACATGCAAATATGTGTGTATGTATGCATGCATATGCATGTGTGTATGTATATATGTGTGTGTGTACACATGTGTATGTATATGTGTGTATACATGTATGTATGTATGTGAGTATGAGAATGAATATGTGTGTGTATGTATATGCATGTGTGTATCTAATATGCATGTGTGTATGTAATATGCATGTTTGTATGTAATATGCATGTATGTATGTATATGTGTGTATGCATGTGAGTATGTAATATGTATATGTATGTATATGATGTGTGTATGTAATATGTATGTGAGTGTATATGTAATATGCATGTGTGTATGTAATATGTATGTGAGTATGTGTATGCATATGTGTGTGTATGTATGTATGCATCTCTCTCTCTATCTCATTCTCTTTCTATTTCATCTCTCTCTCTCTCTTTCACTCTCTCTCTATCTTTCTCTTTCATCTCTCTCTTTCTCTCTCTCTCTCTCTCTCTCTCTCTCTCTCTCTCTCTTTATGTTTCTCTAGATCTCTCTCTTTCTTTCATGTCTCTCTCTCTCTATCTCACTCTATATCAATCGAAAACAAAAGAATAACTTACATTGATGTAATTGTTTGGAGCGTTGTCATCAAGGTCCACTTAATGTTGCCCTTCATTGAATTCCAAAGATTTGATGCCAAAAAGCTCTTGCAAAACGAAAGAGAAGAGAAATTAGAAAAGGGAAAACACAAAGAAAGAGAAAGGGTGCTACAGTATATGCAATTCTTACCAAAATTTCAGATCTAGAGAAACAGAGATGTAGAGAAAGAGAGAGAGAGAGAGTAAGAGAGAGAAAGAGAGAGAAAGAGAGAGATGTGTGTACACAATAGGTTCAGAATGTAGTTCGCGCACGCAAACTCGACAGTAGCAAAATTTTGGTTCAAGATGCAAGCAGATGTCGAATTTTTGTTCTCGGGCCCGGTTAAAAGTTGCCTCGGTATAAGCGTCAGTATGAGCGTCGGTATAAGCGTCGGTATAAGCGTCAGTATAAGCGTCGGTAACCTACAGTAAAGTACCGACGCGTATACTGGCGCTCATACCGATGCCGCGTATACCGACGATTAAATGACCGTCGATATTGCATCCGTGGTTTTTCAAGCATTTTCAACGGTCATATCGACGCCGAGGGGTGACCGTCGGTATGGGTAACGTCAGTATGCACCTCATATGTTGTAGTGAGATTGGATGGTACTAATTACCCATTAATATGGGCATATATCATGCCTCATGTATAGCTTGCAAAAAGACTATGGAACATTGTGCAAGTTGTTAAAAAACGACCTAGTACACTTGCAAATATAGTTATTGAAGGTGATGCGAATGGCATTGAAGATGAGGATCTTCAAATTCTTATTCATGTTGTGGTTCCTCGTGCACCTACTGCAGAACAACTTCGTTGAGATGGCTGAGATGCTCACGGCACATGCATTGATATCTTTGTCTATCAAATGTGCCATTAACCCTCACATTCACCCTTACAAAAGAGCAAAGGATACATGGGATACACTTACCACTCTGTATCAGACAAGAAATGAGCCTCGTTTGTGTGTGTCGTTTGCATGCTCCAACTTCCAAAGACTTTCGAGCTGGCTTCCTAATTTTTCTCATGTGAATGATGACCAAAGGGAACACTTATCCCATGTTCAATTCTTAATTTTGATAAACAAAATTGCTATCAACTGGGATTAATCTACGCATTACGAATTAATCTACCTCATGGATCGCTTGCTGACTGCATCACCTTCAAAGTAACCTTAATTACTCATGTTTTATGATAATTATTGTTATTTTCATTGATATCAATGGTTCTGTTGATTCGTGTGGCCCTTCGAGTCATATCAACAAACTATCCTTGCTCTGTAACGCAAATCTATGTCATTTAAATGTGATGAAGTATCCCTTTGATTATGCATATATGATGGATAGAGTTATTTTGTTCCTTAATCGTACAGAAAATTGACGGAATATACACGAGTATATGTTGAGCTTTTCTCATCTGAATTATGTATTCATTGAACTTTTCTATTTATTTTTATAAGCCATTTGATGCCTCTACACAAGCTTGGAAACCAGGGAATCATTAAAGGATAAGAGGAAAGTACATGATAAAATACCTATGAAGGTAATATGTCAAGTTCTCAAACCAAGATATTAAGAATAGATTTAACAAAATATGGCATGTCCATTAGAATAATAAGAAATGGGTATTCGGATTTTCTTATGTTTTATTTATTCCCATTTAAACGAATTTCAACTACCTTAATTGATCATTAATTCATCAATGACCATGGAAATCCAAGACAGCGCCTAAAAGCTATAAAGCTGGCATCATTTGGAAACAAGGGCTGTCATGAAAAACCCCCTCCTCCATAGCTTTGATTTTTTATGCAATAACTCGATGTTAGACAGCATGTACCTTCAAAAATTGATGCGAAGCTACTTTGCAAAAATTGATGCCAAACATCAACTCGTCTCTTGAGCCTCCCTCTTAAGGCTAAACCTCAATAAGGTCCAAGAGAAAATTAAGTATTTAGGGCTCTCTCTCTCTCTGTCTCTCTCTCTGTCTTCGAGACTCTCTCTCTCTCCCCTTGTGTCTTTCTAACAGTGCACTATATAGCAATGCAACCCCTCCTTCTTTCTTTCTCAAGCATTCACTATATAGCAATGTAACCTTTGAAATGGCTGTATGACCGCAAACCAAGGAAAGAAAGGGGAGAATAATTTTTTTGTCACTTGTATCGTGGTCGGTGATGGATCATCTCGAACTCCTTGGAGTCCAGTCACTTGAGTTTTATTATTGACCATCAAACACAGTGAAATGCTTCGACCTTCAAAGACTTTCGAGCTGACTCATGAGAAAACAAAGATTTGCAGTACACTGTCAATGCCATGCATGTGTGTAAACATGGGTACAATCTGTATAGGTCTGAACTTTGGGCTTTTTTTCAGTGAGTGTTGTCTATCAGCTTTGTTGTCCATCAGCTCTTTTCAGTGATTGTAATCAAATCAGCTCTTTACAAAAATTGGCAAGACAATCAGAGGGCTTTGATAGTCCGCTCCCCTGTTCTCGTTGGGTGGTCATCCATCAGCTCTTGGTTGTTCAGACGATCAATCAGAGGGCCAGCATTACCTCACGTGCTATAACGCCAATGCATTCCTCCGTGCTGCGGTTTGAAATAGTTTTGACTCTTGCGCCTCGTATATTTGCACGAAACAAAAAGAGGCGGAAAATAAAACGGTCGGTCGGGCGAGATCGGTCGGGCGGCTGTCGCTTTGTCACCTGCCGGAGCACGTCGTGCTAGTGTTTCACGTAGACTGAAGTGGTATCGTTTTGGGTGCCGTCTCTGAAAGGCCACGTGTTTCCCCGTGTTTCTTTATCACGTGCGCAAAGCTTGCGAAAGTGCCCACGGGCGTTTAGGATTGGTTTTTTCTGTTTTCCTCAGCCTTATTTTGTTTTCCTTGATGTTTACTCATAGCTTTTTTTTTTTTTTTTTTTTTTTTTTTCAGGCTTGGACATTTAGGGACTCGTGAGTCGTGGTACCTAGTAGCGAGGAGCGTCTCTTTAGAGTGACCTTTTTTCGCTTTGGGGTTTCTTTGTGGGCAGGAGGAGTTTTGTGAATTTCCCTCTCGGTTATTTGATGTGACCTCGTCCTGGGCTTGGTTAGGTTTCGAGGCGTGCTCTCTTGTGCCCTTTCTGGCTTTGGCCGTGTGATAGGGGTTGTGTTTTGAGTGCTCCTTGCCCTCTCTGCCTCCCTCTCTCTCTCTCTAGGTTTCTATCGTGTATTGGGGCTCTCGGCCTCCTCTGTGTTCATTTTGGTGGGGCTTCCTTTCTGACCGTGGTGTGGTTCAATGGTTACTATGATCCCCTCTCTAGTAGTTAGCAATGTTGCTCCTCTCGTGGGAGAGAGGTTTTGGTTCTTCCCTCCTTCTCTTCGGGGCTAAGCCCTTATTCATCTCTCTCTCTCTCTCACATAAAAAAGAAAGAGGAGTTAATGAAAGTCTACCTCATCAGTGGCTTGTTTGGACCAAGCCCTCCTTTAGATGCCACTTGCTTAGACCAAACCCTCCATTAGATGCCTTCAGGTAGTGGTTCTGTAAAGCATGGTTCCCATGTTTACATGACATCAGCAAGTGCCATGGCAAACCATAGTCTTTTGGTTTTTGAATACAAATGAATGGTTTTCTAACTCCTGTAAGTTGGAATTTGGCAGGTTATGCACACAACCATGTGTGTTTTTTAAGTGGATCCCACACTTTGTCCATAACAAGTAGAAGAATCATGGATATCCACTTTGGGCGAAACTCTCGGATCTAAGGTGTATTCATGAGAGAAATCGTGATCCCCTAGGGCATCCCTTGGCCAACAATGTAAAGAGTGATAATATACAATTGCACAAAGATAGGTTTCATCATAATAATTCAAATATATATCATGTAAGTTCATTTGAAACGCATACTCTTCATAGGGCTTCACAAAAAATGGATACGTCATATTATTACGACTCTAGACAATAATTCCAAAAATGAACCCCTTTCTCCGCTATGGACTAATTGAGTAAATCTTAAAGCACACATCTTTAGAGAGAGTTATTTAATTTCTAAGATAAAATGGAATTTCAAAATTAAGAATATTATTTAATGATGGCATGATATAGTAGAAACCTAGTACATAGTATACTGTTTAAGTTAAGGTTTAAACTTATCAATTTAAGAGAAGAGTATATTGGTAATAAAGTGTTAGGACTACACCCTAAGAGAGAGAATTAGGAAGTAATCCTCAACCATGGTTTTTGGGGCAAGTGGCTAGCTCATCACACTCCTAACCAAGAGGTTGTGAGTTCAAATCTTCTATAATTCATTACATTGCTTTCCAAGTTCTTACGATTAAGACTTTCAACCTTTATATTGCCCAAGCTCTGATACCAATGTTATAAATTGAACTCACCACCTCCTGGATAAGAGAGTGATGAGCTAATCACTTTTCCCAGAAGCCATGGTTGAGGATTACCTCCTTATCCTCTCTCTTAAGGGGTGATTCATCCACCTCCTATTAGAATTATATGTGATAATATGAAAATAAAAAAGAAGCTTTGTACAAACGGAATTTCTCCTTAGGTTAAAATACATCATAGTATCAATATTTCCATCTTTGCGAAGAAGGCAAGGAGTTGAGATGCTCTCAATACGTTTGGATTTCACCAAGGTTAACAACCAGTATGTCATATGGATGCCATATGGATGAGACTTAAAGCTCCTCCAATTTATGGAAACATGAAAAATAACTACCAAATACATGACATGCATGGGGGGCAATCTTGCTAAAGCTTCCCATGTAACAAAAAACTTCCCAAAGGAAATATTATCGTATGATTGAGAACACTAGGATACAAAATAACAACATCTTACGATTAAGAAGAAGAGAAAACTACCACAAGCTTCACATACGAAATACTATCTTAGGAATATTTCATAATAAAAACTTGGGAAAGAATAGACCATTTCTTTCCACTATCCTTTTATTTAAGGTTTCTTTTAGTAAAACTTCGAAGAATCGGCCAAGACTTTCATTTATGCAACGTGTAGGAAGTGGGTCTTTTTAATGTGTATAAAAGACCCACTTCCTACACGTTACATAAATGTTGTGCTTTTAGCAAAGTTTGCATCTATTTTGTATCTCATTCATCTTCCTAAATTCTCTCTCGCAAAGGATGACCAATGGAAATAAATTTAAATTTAATAAACCAAATTTTTATCAAGTTTATTAAACCAAACACTACATATGAGCCTTATACCGACACAAATACACATGGAAAATTTGATCACTCCATCGGTATAATCACAAGTACAAACATCAGTATGACAACTCTCATATGTGCATGCATATGGGTGCTTGTATAAGTATAGGTATGTCTTCAGTACCACCGATATAAGTGTTGGTATGAACATTGCTACATTTTTATTGGTATAAGCGCTAGTATTTCTACCAACCGACAGTATTAGTCTCGGTATCAAAATTCCAAGTATAAGCATTGATATATCCCTTGGCAAAATCATCGTTATAAGCATCCGTGTGATCCTAGGCATATCGACACTTATATGAGAGCCTATATCAACAACCATATGTGTAAAATTGTTTTTGGGTAGAGTGTGTTTTCTCTTGCTATAGCAACATGACAATGCTATTGTGTAGTAAATGATAATACACTTTTCCCTAAAAAAAACAAGTATATATGACATGTACTCTAGTGGTTTCCAATTTAGGGTTTAGATCATCGACAACCAAAACAAGATTTGATAAAGCAAAACACATTGTAGAATATAAAAGAGATAGAGTAGAAGGAATCATGGACCATGTACAGAAGATATATTCCATAAATGAACCATGTACAAAAGAGATATTCCATAAATAAACCATATAGAAAAGAGATATTCCATAAATGAATCATACACAAAAGTGTGACAAATGCAAGAGAATGGATTACGAACATCACCACGTGCTAGAGAGATGAATCTCCTCCTAACCATATCACTCTATATATAGCTATCTCCAAGGGATTTCCTTCTTGGGCAGGTGGATTCTAACCATCCATGTGTCAGCCACCTAATTGCGTATGCACCAAGTGCCTCAGTTATCTCGAGTTAAGGCAAGTAGATGTTTCTAGAAGGCTCTAGAGCTCTTTGGGCAAAATACTTTTTGCATGTATTCTATGGAGATGGAACCCAAGACCACCTCCTTCACACCTTTGAGACTAAAACACTTGTTTATAGGAGCACATGACTTGCTAAGTAATTCTAGTCTCGAGATCTTTGGTCATACACATGGGTGACCAAACGGTGTCCGATTTCAGATGTGTCTAAATGAGTTGGATCCTTAGATTATAGAATTACTTTATTACCTTTCTTCCACTTGGAAAAATATTTTTGTCCCAAAAAATAGAGCTATATGGATAATGTAGGCAGCCCCCGAGCCTCATGTTCTAAAATTGAAAGAACATGTTTCATCTCTCTAGTGGGATCCGAGCCCAAATATTTCAAAACACCATCTTGCTTTGCACTTTGATAAACTGGTTAAAGTACAAAGTATTGAGTGAATAAAAAGCTAGATCTAATAACATCCCTAGCAAATTCATTGTTTTACTAGGTGCAATCTAGACATTAACATGTGACTTAGATGGATTCAAATTACTAGTCCATTTCTAGTTCTGAGTCATGCATGGACTTAGTAACTTGAATCCACCCAACTCAAATGTTTGTGCCTAGATCGTACCTAGTAAAACAATGAATTAGCCAAGGATGTTATTGGATCCATCCTTATTCTTCATTTAATACTTTTTACTTTGGCCACTTTATCAAAATGCAAAGCTAGATAGTATTTTGAATCATTTGGACAAGGATCCCATCACAGAGATTAGACATGTTCTTTTAGTTTTAGAACATGAGGCTCATAGGTTGTCTACAGTAATCATATAGCTCTATTCTTTAGGATGAAAATACTTCTCCAAGAAGAAAGAATATAATAAATTAAGTTTATGATCTAAGGGTCCAATCGGTTCAGAGAGATTTAAAATCCAACACCATTTGATCACGCATGTATATGACCAAAAATCTTAAGAATAGACTTACGTAGCAGGTCATGTGGTCTTATAAACAAGTGATCCACTTGGCTTACTGGTTAAGTCTCAAGGGTGTGAAGGAGAACATCTTGGGCTCAACCCCCATGGGATACATGCAGAGATTATTATGCCTAAAGAGCTCTAGAGCCTTCTAGATTCATCGACTTGAGTTAATTTGAGTTAAATGGAACATTTGGCGCACATGCAGTTACATGGTTGACACATTGATGGTTAGAATCCACTTGCCCAAGAAGGCAATTCCTTAGAGAGAGCTATAAATAGAGGCATATGGTTAGGAGGAGATTCATCTCTCTAGCATGTGCCGATGGTCATAATCCTCATTCTCTTATATTGTATCTTTGGTCATACATACAGGTGACCAAACAATTTCCGATTTTAGATCTCTCTAAACCGTCCAGACCCATAGATCATATGCTTAATTTATTATAATAAATCGTTGTCATATATGAGCCAAATACAAAATGTGACAAAACTATTACCATATATGAGCCAAATATAACATTATGATGCACCACTGCCATATATGATCCAAGTATAAAATTGTGGCACACCAGTGCCATACACAAAACTAGAGCAATCAAAATATCTATATCTGTAGTCTTGCAATAAAGAAAATTCATGAAATGAGATAAATTGAAATGATATTTATGAACAACAACTAAAAAAAACTAAAATAAGCTCAAAAGCTTACCTCAGAGTAGATGCTCTTATGAAATGATCGCATTCCATCCCTCCACCACTGCAACCAACCCATGAGCAGATCCATAAGCCTCCTCTACTCATGTCAAAAGATGACCCACTACCAAATCCTACAAAAAATATGCAAAATATGAGATCAACAAACATGACATGTTTAACACAAGGAATCATCAAAATCAGTAGGCATTTGCATTACACTATTTGTAGATATATGCTTTATATGCCATAAGACTAACTGAGCTATGGATTTGCATTTGAACATGATCTTAATTCTTGGGATGATAGGAAAGTGGTGAAGAACCTTTGCGCATACTACTTCGCGCACAAGATCTTCTCCCCAAGGATTCTAAAACCTTCTTTGCATCTCCACGTGTTGGAGCTATGTCATTGCCATCGGGTAAAAACTGATCTTTCAAAAGCCTATAAGGGATAAGCAATAACAATGATATTAGAAAAAAACTTACTTTAATACAACAATGAAAGTTTATTTCAAATCCACTTCACCTGAACAATTTAGAGACACTACTATCAAACCATCCATAAATGGATTGAAGATTGAGAATGGCGAGGCACATAGTATAGAAATCTTTGCCTTAGTATAGAGTGGTAAATAGGCTATTCTTCCCATATTGGGATGTTCTTTGTTGGTTTTTGATCGTGTAAATTTTATCGTATCCATGGAATCCATGACATCCTCTCCACGAGTGTGATCTTTGTCCATGTCATAAAATGCCTCCAGCATTTCTTCCATCTGTTCATCTTTTATCATGTCCTCAATACCTTATCTTTCTACCTCCCATTTCATTCTCTTTTGCCCATGATAAGTTAGACGGTGCAATGTTGTGGATCGACCTGCTCATGAGCAAAACCATGTGACTGGAAGCATAGGTTTTGTAATCCATCTACATCAAAGGATTTAATATGTGATATATTTAATTATATATACTAATTTTAATCCTAAAATCCTAAACTTTTTCTTTAATTACAGATACTAATTTTCTTTCTCAAACAATAATTTATTATATATTAAATGATTTATACTAGTAATATACTAAATTATATATCCTAAAGCGAAGATGGATTAATCTATGCATTATGCAACTCATTGGGCATAATGGATATCATTGACATTCTCATTGATATCAATGACTCCATTGATTCTTTGCATCTCTGAGTTATATCAATAAATTATCATTGTTATGTAATGTCAATCTATGTCATTTAATTGTGATCAAGTATCCCTTTCATTATGCATGTATGATAGATAGAGTCATTTTTCTTAAATCTTACATAAACATGAAGAAATATAAGTAAATACATGAATATATGATGATCTTATGTGAAAAGTGGAGATGCCATGCCTGGGACTCACCTCCCAGCCTATTTATAGCCCTTGGCTAGTCACCATCTAGAGTCCTCTCTAAGGTCTTTCTACTCACTTAGCCATCATGAGTAGGTACCTCGTATGAATCCTCTAGCTTTTTGCCTTGGCTACCCGCCGACCAAGGAACTTCTTGTTCCTCTAGGCATGTACATATTTGGAATATAACACTCTCTTTCCTTTCTAAAGATCATTGTCCTCAATGATATAGAAGGAGCTAAAACCTGGGAACCAAAATCTATGATTCCAAATAATAAGAGTAGAGTGTGCTAGGTATCTGAAATACTACATGCTCAAAAAGTAGACCACTAGTCTCTGTGCTTCCTATCGAGCATTTCCACTAATGAATAGTAGTCCTTTCCTTGGGCATACTATAGGAATCCCTCTGAGGCCCAATGAGTCCATATGTGCATAACATAAGCACTCATATTATTCTCAGACTTGCTATGCCTAGACCTTGACCACTAACTTGTGATGGCTTACCACTTGTAGAGACCTTGGCTTCTTACTCTTGTCTCCATGAAATAACCATTGAGAGCTTGTCATATGGTATAATTTTGCAAAATCACTTACTCCACCAGAGTAACAAAAAAAATACTATGCTCATCCAAAACAATTTGACTATGTCCCCAATCTATGTGGAGAACTAGTAAAATAAATAAAAATCTTTTCCAAATAGTTCTTAATCTTGATTTACACACTAGAATAAATTGAGACTCAAGAAAGTCTCATCATGATCCAAACTCTGAATCTAAGATTTCAATCTATCAATGATCCAAACTACATATGCAACATATAATAATCAAAACTATGGATCAAAATATCTCTCATAAAAAGTAAATCCCAATCCACTCTATGGAACTACGTCGATCATCCCAAGTGAAGACGTGCTAAAAAAATGTAGCAACTAGTGGAACTACCACCGCCTTCTTAATAATAACATGGAAGATGCTCCAAGTGGATGAAACTTGCTTTATCTTTGACCACCATCTAATCATCACTATGATCAAATCATTTCTAACTTGGAATGAGGTGTCTATAGTAAGCTAATGTAATAATTTGGTACTCCTAGATATAATGAGGAACATAATGTGAGTCCACTAAATACCCTAAAAAATGGTAAGTAGACATGTGCACACTCATAACCCACTAGGCTAAGCATCTAGCTCACCCCATACACACTATGTATGAACCATGGCCTATTCTTAGGCATATCCAAAAAGGTAGTACGTACTCGATGAATTTCTTCTTAATGCAATTGCCTATTCATAGTTCTTATGTGGAAAACTTGCCTTTCCGCTTCTAGGCTACTTGTCTACAGACTTGCCTTGTTTGTGATCACATATAGAGTGACTATCTAAATTGCCCCTCTATTGTCTAATAATAAGAAGATCATGTGAATGAGCTCCAAATCATTAAAAAAAATACATCTCAGAGACTTCTCTCCCATACCATCTGTCGTACACCTAGGTAGAATACATGAGTTTGATGTCCCATACCATCAATTTTTATACCCCACATAGATGCACGTATGAGATTAAAGTCAAACACTTCTCTCAAAAAGATAAGAATAAATCGGTGAGTACTCACAATCATAAATATAAAAAATGAACTCATGAAGTGTTCTTGAAGTGTTTCCTTCCCTCTATGTAAAGAATAGAGTCATTACTATGACTCTATCACTCATAACTATCTATAATATCAACTCATCTTGAGTTGAGAAATAAGAAATTATATAATAAATCAACTCAACTAGAGCTGTGAAGGATGTGGCTTGCATCAAATATCAAATCATGTGACTTAACTCACAAGAAATTGGAATTTATACAACTCATATCAATCCATAATATATGAGATAAGAACAACTACTAAAGTTCTCATGTTCCATGCTCTCATGGTACTATATATATTATTGAAAATTTCAACAAAGTCTCCTCTATCCTAATGAGAGTGGTCGCCATAAAACGATGATCAATAAAAATGTATCTAGGGCATGGCTAGCCCATGGTGATCACACCACATCAAAAACATATTATAAAAACCTACATTGGAAAATCTTTTCCTTTCAACAACATCTCTTGCATAAACAATTTTCAACAACAACAAATTAAAAATTAACTTTAACTAACTTTTACTTAAGAAAATTCTATAAATTTTTGCATGCTTTTATTAGGATCACCAATCACTTGATTTGGACATTTCCTCGGAGTTTTATCATCATTCTATTGGAAGGGTCGAACACTTGATGACTTACACTGGTAATGTACAAGTTCATCCTCTTGAAGCCCTTAGACTGATCAAACAAACTCAAAATTTCATTTTCTTTGTGCCAAAATCTAGATCACTTATCTAGTTTGTTATCACAAAATTTCAATTTGAAATTCAATCAAATACATAGAAGATAGATTCCAAAATCTTTGAATTTTAGGTATATCTTAGGGTCTATACTAGAGTAGCTTTTCCAAGAAAATTTTTTAAAATTGGAGATTCTTTGACCTACTAAATGATCCTTAAAATTAATAAAAATATTGTTCTACAAAGTGGATCTGTTAAGCTTTCATATCCAACAAAAATCATGCAGTTTGGATCTACCAATTAAGAGCAATGCCCTTTGTCATAGTCCTATATCACTTGTTTCAGGCCTCTACCTCTAATAGCAGCACTTCTAGCACAGAGGTCATTTGACCTTTGTAAAAGTATCAAAATTACTTGAAAATTGTTCATATTAAAGACAACCTATGAGCTTATTACCCTCCAAATTTCAATAAATTTGGGCATTCCTTCAAACAGTAGCATTCAAATCTTTATGAGGCTACTAGCTCACTGACTATTTGCTCAATTATTTTCTTTTTTTAAATCTAAAACCTGATGAGACATGTTCATCCTTATGATTATACATAGTCATTCATTCTGTTGGATGAATTATGACATGGAGACATATCGATGCATACAGTGGTCATCTAGATCAATGCAAACCAATTAACCATCCAAATAATCTCGTGGAAAAATTTGACTCTTTACATAGTATCCATCTTCCAGTGAAAGTGAATATCTATGGATGTCATTCGATTTATTCTGCTTCTTGCACATTCATTAACCTCATCACAATCAATAACATAAAAACATTCCTACGCTTCACCTTTCTATAAATCATATAATCTATATATGCATGCATCCACTTATGCATCTTCTTATCTACCTCAATTACTTTACATGATCTTAGTTATGTTGCACACATAATACTTCCTCTCTCTTACAACACAACATCACTCTAGTTCTCACATGACATATAATACCATATTGCTACAAAACTTTTGGCAGCACTTCCCCAAGAAAATAAGGACTGAAAAAAAATAATAGCCATGATACAATGATAGGCATCAGCCTAGTGATAAGCAAACCACTTTCTTAGCTCCAGAAACATGCAAACAAGAAACTTTTCCAATATGTGTTGTTGGGCACTACACGCCCTCATAACAAGGTCTTTTCTTGTTCCAATACCTGCAAAATGGTCTTAAAACACACAACAAGAACTTTTGCATGCTTTTATGAAGCAACATAAGTTAGTGTAAATTCATGTGCATAGGAGAATTCATATCAAAACTAACTTTCATGCAAATTCTAATGTTAGTTTCATAACATTGGAAGCGAATATAATGCAAAATTATAAATTTTAACACATAAAGTATTCAAATGAATATATTTGAGATCAAAACTATGATGAAACTGTGTGAAAATCAATCCATTACTATTCAAAATGGTTCAAAATATGATTAGGAGCTCCTAATTATCATAATTGGACATTCAAGTAATTCAAAAAGCGTTTCTCACAAGTCAAAATCCATCTAAAATCTTGTGTGGATATGTCTTGAAATGCTCAAAATATGGCATGTAATCCGAAATAGAAAGAGCTTTAAGTGTACAATATATACCGATTTGAATTTTGTGATTTTGGGCTTCCATGAGGAAGTTATGGTGAAAACAGTGGAGCTAGGTGGATGGGTAGTATCTTTCCTTGAAGAGATATGTAGAGAATTAAATGCTCTTTACAATTGTTTTCTAATTATCCAATCATAACTTCCAGACACTCATTGGAACACCCTTGATGTCTTCATTCTATAGAAAGTGGAATCATCCAATTTGGACACCATATGAGAGAGTTATGTCCATTTTAGTAAAGGTAGGTATGCTAACCTTGCTCTTTCTCTAACTTCCTATCTTTCTTTGTTTCTCTTTCTTTACTCTTCTCTCTCTTTCTAATATTTTCCTCTTTCTCTACTCTTCACTTTATCTCACTCAAGATCTCCTTCTTCTTCTCTCTTTCTCATCTTTCATCCTTTCTCTTTCTCCTTCACATGCTTTCATCTCTTTCTCTCTACCTCTCTTTCCTAATTTATCATTCATCCTTTCTCTCTATCTCTTGCTCTTTCTCTTCTCTCTCTCTTTCTACTTTTCCCTTTCTCCCTTCTTCATTCTCCTCTTCTCTATATATCTCTTTCTCTCTTTCTTTCTTTCTCTCCTCCTTTTTATTCTCTCTCTTTCATAACCTCTCTCCTTTTCTACCTCTTTATTTCTTTCTCTCTTTCTATCTCTTTTTTTTATCTCTCTCTCTCTCTCTCTGCGAAAAATGAGGAGTTGAGCTTAAACACACTCTCAAAGAATATATGAGATGAGATATGAGAGACAAATAAGTGAGCAATCCTTAAATCAACAAGAATACAAAGTTCAGTAGTAGAAGCTAACTCAAGCTCAAAACTAGTTGAAAAGAACAAAACTAATAACACTATCAAATGAGCTCAATGATACAAATGAACCCAATGTATAATGGTCAAGAGTGTGTGGTATACACCACTCCATTTCAGTCCCTAGGATGCACTCCACAACCACAAGAAATGAGTCAACTGTCTCTCAACTCCAGCCCTCTGTTTGTCTGTCGAAAATGCTCAAAAGCCTTTGTTTAAATAGGCATAACTCTCTAATGTGTAGGAGTTTGGTGAAACTATTTTAGATGGAGATTCTCCATGATATGGGGAACAACTTTGCTGAAGAAACCATTTTGAGATGACGCACGTAGCTCAAGATACAAGCTTCCTGAGTTGGCCTACTGGCCGTTTTCAGCAATCTACCAATTCTCTACCTACCAACTTGCGACCATCATAACTTGAGTTTGGAGATGAATTTGTGGGAGATTTTTGGTGAGCTGATACTTGATATTATGGAGAGCATTTCAGATTTTGAATCAACCAAAAAGGATGCATGGTCAGTGAGATATGATCCGTGCAAAACAGCCTTCAGAAAAGCTGTGCTGCTGTCCTGAAATTTTTCCTAAATCATAGGAACACTTTTCCAACTTGGCATTGACTTCAAATATGCTTTATTCACGACTATGGCTGATGTGGAAAACATAATAGATCACTCTAAGAATATAATGAGCCTTAATAAAGAGTTCAACCAATAATAATACTTTGAAGAGATGATGTGGACTTGCATATTCCAACACCTTCCCTCAAGTCCAACATCTTCAAAATGATAAGAACCTGAAATAAAATGCTTGCTGAAGGCATATGAAGATGAGCCTTCCCTTATTTGTTGAAGATGCATGATGAGCCTTCCCTTACTCATGACTTCCTTCCCTTAAGGGAAGCTCCATCATGCCAAGTGATGATCTATGCTTGATGAACAACTCCTTGCTGAGAGCTTTAGTGAAGAGGTCAGCCACATTTTCCTTTGTGTTGCAATGGTGTAAACCACTTTACACTTTCCTTCTTTCTTTCTTAAGCATGCACTATATAGAAATGTACGCTTGGAAATGTCAGCATGCACCGTAGATCAAGGAAAAAAATGGAGAAAAAAGGTTTTGTCATTTGTCTCGTTTTCCTTGATGGATCATCTTGAGGAATCCAATCTCTTGTATTCTTGCATTGTGAAGCATTCTCAATGCATTGCATTGCTTAATTCTTTTCTTTAAGTAAATTGAATTTTAGGTGGGCCTCCTTTATCACTATGAGGTCGTATACTTTCTCTACTTGAAAAAGCACCAGACTATTGTTTATTGCGAGTACAGTTGGAAGGAACATGAGAAGTTTGTCTATGTTGAGTTCTTTAAAGGAAGTTCAACCATTGACATCCACTTTTTCAGTTAAGTTTGAATTAATTGAAACCCACAAGTGAAGGTGGGCAATTCCACAGAACCAGGTTTGGATGCCTGGCAACTATAACGATATAGAGTCCAAAGGTCTACTTAGGTAAATTTACAATAGGAAGGGATGTCCCTAAGTCCAAGCGAGATAATCAGTTTGAATAGGATAGTTGAAAAGCCCAATGGTCCTCCAAAGAGGCTAGTTTTAACATCTTACCACTTAAATGGTAAGAGTGTGTGGCCGCAACCCACAGCAGGTTAACCCCCACCACCAATCTTGAAAGACAAAGGGTGCAAGCAACTGAGCTAATACGCTTGGACTTTTTTATGTTGACTGTTGTATCATGTTAATTGTGACACTCAACAACGTCCTTTCGCAGACCTAGAAAGAAAGCTACAGAAAGATGTTATGAGCCTTTTTGCTACACAGGAAAGAGTGCCCGACTTTGAGGGAAGGTATCGTTCTCATTGGTTTTGAGTGTATGCAAGTAAATATACATATACACACACACACATTATGTGAGCGTTTGTTTGTGTGTCGTTTGCATGCTCCAACTCCAAAGACTTTCGAGCTGGCTCTCATGAGAAAACAAAGATTGGTAGTACTAACATGGATACAATCTGTAAAGGTCCGAATTCGCGGTGTGCATGTTAGCTTCCGGTAATTGGGTGCTGAAAACTCTTCGGAGGTGTCTGCTTTGATAGTACGCTTTGAGGTTTATCTCAAAGCGTACTATCAAATGGAAGGCTTTGATAGTACGCTCCCCTGTTCTCTTTGGGTTGTCGTCCATCAGCCCTTTTCAGCCATTGTCGTTCTTGGCAGTTCAGAAATTGGCATGTATCTTCCCTTTTTCTTTTAATAAAGAGGAAGTTCAGCAGAGCCCTATTCTCCCTAGTTTGAATCAATAAGAT
Source organism: Ceratopteris richardii (assembly GCA_020310875.1). Lineage (NCBI taxonomy): Eukaryota > Viridiplantae > Streptophyta > Polypodiopsida > Polypodiales > Pteridaceae > Ceratopteris > Ceratopteris richardii. The sequence goes on from CM035426.1 coordinate 85,521,949, forward strand.
AAAAGAAGGCACTAGTACAGTGAAGAGGCAGAGTGCTCATGGGATTCCTCATATCTCAAAAAGCAGCAAAAGGATTGGACAAGGCTCACAAGTGGTGAACCCACTACGTTTTAGAGAAAGTTTCACAATGGAGGATTGTCCATTTACATTTAAGGATTTAGGTCAACTTATAAACGAGGTTAATGATGTTTCATCACCTACAAGGGCTGTCCATTTACATTTAAGCTTGTTATTTTCCATAATAAAGATCCTATGGTGTATGGTTCTTACAATTACATATTCTTCTACCAAGCAAGGCAAGGAACTTAACAGTCATCCATTCTTTCGCAACTTCATCGAAGTTGGCCGCACATCTTTCTTTTCAAATCTTTTATAGAGCTTCCCTTCTCACGGTGTTCCATAAGGCAAAGGAGTAGCCAATCGCTTCACCCAATAGTGCTTGTTTCCTACTGATTTGTTTTTTGAGCACTTACACTAATAGGGGGCCCTACAAATTTATTGAACTTTAGCATTGGTCCAAACTCCATGGTGGTCGATTCGCCACATTAGAAGTGCCTTTTTGTTCTCAATGAGGGGATGGCATGGGTCCATGTACTTCTACTACCATCTAATGCTTAACTAGCCTAGATACCGTCTCCTCTTGAGGGCATTATGCCAATCCACATTTTTCTTGAAGCTCCTCTTTTTATCTAGTTTGTGGCCCCTGATACATCCTAAGCCCTCAATGCATGGGTGATCATAACTCCGCAAGAGGTGCAATTTCGAATTCTCTGGGAGTTGATTATGTATCCTAATAGGCACCAATCTTCTGGTCAATTCTTGTTGTCAGATCAATATCTTGGAACATAATCTAGCATTTACTTTCTTGATTTGAGAGATGTTTCCATACACAAAACCCTCTATTCCATAAAATTTTAGCCCTTTTTCAATCAACTAAGTTAATTTTTTTGATTCCCCTTATGGGAAACCAGATAAATTCATTCTATCTAATCTCGTTGACCCATTTCCAGTCATTAATCTTGATGTATGGATTCATTCTATTCCAACTCTTTCACAATGAGCAAATCAAGTATGACCCTCTAAGATTCATTCAGATAGGGGAAAACATCAAAGTGAGGAGGTCAAGATCCTTCCTTCCATGCAAGCCCACTAGGTAAGCATAGATTTGTTTATGAGAATCAACTCTTCCGACTTGCAACATGCTTTGATCATCCATTTGGCATCCATTTTATCATCCATCCACACAATATCTAGAATGCCCAAACCACCTTCATCTTTTTGGGTCCTACATAGATTCCATTTCACCTTGGGCATAGCTCTCGTATTTGCATCTCCTATGCAAAGGAAGCTTGTATAGGAAATTTCCAAATTTTTTAGCTCTTTCTCTTTTGACATCCAGTAGGGGAGAAGCGATATAACCTAAGACACCAAAAAGGTGTTGATGACCATACCACACACCACCAAGTTGAGTTGCATTGTTTCTAGTAAGAAAATATACTTTCAAGTTTGGCAAGAAGCTAGTTCTATCTTTGCCCTAGAGAGACATCAAAATACATTGATATTAGCCCTGAGTAATGAAGAGTTATATGGGGGAGAGATGGCCTTGAAACCAGTCTTACAGTGGTTTACTCTAGATTTGGAAGCAATTCAAAAGGTGTAACGACATTGCTAGAAGGTCGTAATATTTTTGTGATCATTTAGCACAAAAGCATTCATGTCATCTACGAAGAGTGTCATTAACATCAGGTTCTAGTTGTTGGGAAGCAACAACACATGGATCATCCCAAGCAGAGCCTGATGGTAACCTAGGAAACTAAGGCCCTTAGTGACAATAGCAAATAGAAGTGGAGCCAAGGGGCAACCCTATCTAATAGATTTGTTTAATCTGATCACACACAAAAGTTGTTTGTTTATGTTAATATGCCCCGAAGTGTTTCCCAAAAGCATTGAGTTCATCTTGATGAATTTGGGACCGCACCCCTGACGTTTCAAGGATTCCTGAATGAAGTCCCGCTTCAAGCAATCCTAGGCCTTCAATCTTGATGAATAGAACATCTTGGGAAGACTCCTTAGAAAAATCTAAGCCTTCTCACATATTGATATCTTCTTGAAGGATGGATCAAACCTTAACCATCTGTTTTTTTCCTTATGGACCCAAGATCAATAATCACATTGCAATTTGATTTTCTAGGACCTTGTAAAGACCTTATAGCTAGTTTGCAACATTGTGATCGGCCTCTAATTTTCAATCTTGTTTTTTATGTCTTCTTTGTGAATTAGTTCTATTACACCTTTGTTGAGCGAGTTAGGAAAAGCATCAGACTATTGGACTTCTTGCCAAACCATACACAATGGGATCACCAACATGTTCTCAAACATCTTTGAAGAAATCCTTAGTGAGACCATCCAGACTTAGGATTTCACCATTGGGAAGGGATTCAATAATCTCTCTAATCTTAGAGTCAAAGATGGGGGATATTAGAAGCTAAAACAAATTCTACAAATTAGCTTGGTCCTAGTGTTAGAGATGACAACCATCTTATCATGTCTTTGAGAAGACATTGGAGTAGACTTCCCAATTGTTGGAAGAGATGGATGGATACCTCAAGGAAGTGAGGTGGTACTGGCAAAACCTGCTTTGTACCTACCCTATTTCCCTTCAAGGTCATGTGGTAGGCCCTCTTAGCTTGCAAATGACATCAAGTAAGTACCTATGTACTTTGGAGTTGATGCTTCAAACAATTAGATCAAAACAAATAACTTCACAACCAGCTAGTGATCAAAAACTTGCTATTTTGGACTTGATACCTACTTGATCTTTTGCTCAGTGCTCACAGTGCAATAGCACTAGCTTAGATAGCTAATTATTACAAGTGGAATCACTTAAGATGATAAACCACACACTCAAAAATCAATTTAGCATTTGGATGCTTACCCCCAATTTTTTAGGGACTGAGCAGAGATGGACCATAGATCACTTCGACGCAGATATCTCCGAATTGGCTGAACCAAATGCCTTCAACTTTTTATAGCTTAAAATAGACCTTGATTTTGTTCGAAAACGCTATACAACATGCAAAATGGATTAAAACACACTGAGATATGATCAAGCAAAGATCCTTGTTCTGAGTAGTCATAGCAGAGATGTAGACAGAGTTGATCAATGAAATGTATGTATTATAAAACATTGTTATTGAAGAACATTGGCTTAGAAATGATGTCCAATGATAGTGGTATGCGTAGACTACTCAACTCTTGCAAATGATCTATGAAAGAGCTCTCTAGGAGGCCTTATACCCGCGACTCTCACAAGCTCTTTTTATACTTTCTTCGTTCAATTTTGAATTTGAATTCAAATAAGGCTCCACCTAAAAGTGCTTCCTCTAAATGAGGAGTGACTCTACCAAATAAAATTTGTAGCTCTTGTTTTCTCTAACTCCATGAGATTTAATCTCTTGAAGGATTCTCTCAATGATTTAACTTTTAGACATGGTAAATGACTAGATATTACAAGCTATGGTTCATGTGAATCATCACATGCTTTCACATATAATCCTCCAAGCTAAGCAAAATGTGAAGGTTTGGATACTTGCACCAACAGCTTCCCCTCAAGCAAAACATCTTGGCTTGCACTTCTTCATGAGTCTTCTTGAATGTCATGCAATCCAATCATAGCCTTGAAACTACAAAGTTTAGTACCATCAAGTGCGTTGGTCAACAAATTTGCACATTGCATATTTGTGGTTACATATGCTAATTGAATCTCCTTGCTCAATAGCTTCTCTCTAACATAATGATAGTGTACTTCTATACGCTTGGTTCTTGCATGATGGATAGGATTGACTGCAAGATGCAAAGAATTTGTATTTTCACAAAAAATCATAGGTGAATGAGTATGAAGCCCCAAATTAAAATATAGCAATCTAATACAAATTTCGTCTTGTGTGGCATTGGCTAATCCCCTGTATTCAGCCTCTCTTGAAGATAGGGCAACACTAGGTTGCTTCTTAGAAGACCATGAAATGGGCTTATCACTTACAAAAGACAAATATCCAGAAGTACTCCTTCTATCATCCTTACAACCTGCCCAATCTGCCTCTGAGTAAAGCTTAATGTCCAAATCTAATGTATATGGGAAATAAACCTTGATTTTGAGTACCATTGAGATACTTCAAAATTCTTTTGCTAGCTTCCAAGTGAGGTCTCTAGGTTTATGCATGAATTGACTTAGACCACTTACTCCATAAGCTATGTCAATCGTTGTTAAGGTTGCATAGTTTAGACTTCCAATTATGCTTTGATATCCTACAATGTCTTCAAGAAAATCACCTTCATGGGCACTCAATTTATGATTTACCTCCATAGGGGTGCTAGCTACCTTTGCATTTTCCAAGTGGAACTTCTTCAACATGTCCTGCACATATTTCCTTTGAGTAATGTAAATTCTAGAACTTGTGTAGACCATTTCAAGTCCAAGAAAATACTTCAGAAACCCTAGGTCACTGATTTTGAACTCTTGCATCATTTGGTTCTTGATTTGTTTGATGTCATTGGCATCACTACCTGTAAGTATGATGTCATCAACATACACACATAAGTATATCATTTCTAAGTTACTTCTCTTGACAAATAGAGAAGAATCTTTTTTTCTCATCATAAATCCTTGGTCTTGAAGATAGGTTGTTAACCTATGATTCCATGTCCTAGGTGCCTGCTTCAAACCATAAAGAGCTTTGTTCAATTTTCACACATAACTTACCTTGTTTGGATCTTCATAATTAGGAGGTTGAGCCTTGTAAACCTCCTCTGAAATCCAGCCATTGAGAAAAGCATTTTTCACATCCAATTGATACATATTCCAATTCCTAGATGCAGCCACACTTACCAATACTCTGATGGTTGGCATTTTAGCCACAGGTGAAAATGCCTCTTCATAATCAACTCCTTGGGTTTGTGCAAAACCCTTAGCCACAAGTCTAGCTTTATACCTATTTATGGATCCATTTGAGTGCCTTTTGATTTTATGAATCCATCTAGAACCAATTACCTTCATTGATGAATTCTTGGGTACTAGCTCCCAAGTATCATTCTCTTGGAGTGCTTCTATTTCTTCATCCATAACTTCCTTCCATTCTGCCTTGGTACTTGCTTCTTCATATGAAGAAGGTTCCTCAAGTGATGAATCCTTAGCAAGATAAATGGAATGCTTAGTAACTAATGAAGTATCATACCCATATTTGATTGGCTTCTTACTCTCCCTTTGTGATCTCCTTAGAGCTTGGTTGGATGATTTAGGTAAGTCTTCCAACCTTTTCATCTTGGCCTTGTGTTGAAGCTGAAGGTCAAGGACAAAGCATAGGAACACATCTAAGAGGTGGACACACAAGAAGAAGGAGCAAGTAGGGAGCTCCAAGAAGTACATGTCAACTTTTCAGAAGAATTCCCTACAAAAATGGTGATTTCCATCACTAAAACCATTGTAAATACCATTTTCTATTTTTGTAGCTCCATTTTGTGCAAGCCGAGGAGTCCTCGAGCTTGAGGAGCATTAGAAGTATCATCCAACCAATTTTCATAATTTTTAGACTCCGTTTGAGCCCTCAAATAAGCCCTGGAACCTAATTTTTAACTAGGCCGGACACTAGGTCTGGACAGGGCCAAAACTAGTCAAAAACCTATAAAAAGAGCTAGAGAGCTCATTTTTGAGGTTAGCTTGTTAGAGAATAGAGCTTTGTAAGAGAAATCTTTGCAATCAAAGCTTTCCATTGTTCCTCTCTTTGATCTTACCTTGTGCACGTGTGTGTGTGTATGTGTGTGCATGTTTGTGTGCCCTCACGCACTTGTGCCTTCACTTGCTCGTGGTCGTCATACCGGTCCTCACGTTTCCCCGGAAACGGCGCCAAAATTTGGTGTAGCTCAAGCGTAAGCACCACCTCCTTTACTTGTCAATCCGCGGAGACGTGAGGACCGGTATGAAGACCACGAGCAAGTGAAGGCACAAGTGCGTGAGTGAAAGCACACAAACATGCACACACATACACACACGCGCACAAGGTAAGATCAAAGAGAGGAACAATGGAAAGCTTCGATTGCAAATGAGTTCTCTTACAAAAGCCCTATTCTCTAACAAGCTAACCTCAAAAATGAGCTCTCTAGCTCTTTTTATAGTTTTTTGACTAGTTTTGGCCCTGTCCAGACCTAGTGTCCGGCCTAGTTAAAAATTAGGTTCCAGGGCTTATTTGAGGGCTCAAACGAAGTCTAAAAATTATGAAAATTGGTACAATGGTACTTCTAATACTCCTCAAGCTCGAGGACTCCCTGGCTTGAACAAAATGGAGTTATAAAAATAGATAATGGTATTTACAATGGTTTTTAGTGATGAAAATCACTATTTTTGTAGGGGATTCTTCTGAAAATTTGACATACACTTCTTGGAGTTCCCTACTTGCTCCCTTTCCTTGTGTGTCCACCTTTTGATGTGCTTCCATGCTTTGTCCTTGACTTTGAGCTTCAACACTCCCCCCCCTCTCGAGTCTGTCGTCCCTGACAGACCCTTGTTGTAGTGGTTGTTCCAAGTAGTGCCTTGAGAGGGAGTGTCCCTTCTGTATGAACAAAAGTCGTCTGACTTCCAGATGTGTATGGTTCTTCATTTATCACTGCGAGTATTTGCAAGTTGTAGTCTCTTGGTATGTGCTTCTTCCTTGGATTCCAACATGACTGTGTCGTTGTGAGTCTCCGTTGATGTTTTCTAGATCTTCCACAGTTGATGTTCATAGTAGTCATGCCAAGTACTCATAACCCATATTAAGTGATGGGTAAGTGTGTTCGTGTATGGGTTGAGGAAAATATGTGCCTTGTGCACGGCCTTGTAATGTAGCCCTATGAATGCTTACTTGGGAAATGCATTGGAAGAAGTATGGGGCAAAAATTGGGGGTCTTGAGCTAAGTGCTCAAGGGTATGCCGACGAAGAGGTTTCCTAAGCTATCATGGTTATGATGTTTCCAAGGTAAAGATACTTACCATGGAGAAGGTCGATGGATGTTCATCTCTTCGTGGAACATTGTTGATGAATGTCCGTCTTGATGGTCCACTGATGAGATCTTTTGAATGGCTGATCATGTCTCCTCTTTTCAAAGCATCATTTGCCAAATACAGAGAATTGAATTTCTTTATATTCCTTGACCAACAACATTCGATAACTACACCAAGCTTAGTTTCACATATTCTCTCTAGCTCACCATAAGCAGGAGTCTTCTCATCCAGTATACATACAAAGATTTGCAGGGTACCAGAACTACCCCGTGCAGATATCTCCTTGGATGCTCTCGTACATGCAATAGTTATGCATCACTCAAGTTGCACACCTTCAAGCTCTTCACTCCTACCATAGTAAGAGGAAACCATAGTTGTGGATGCCATGCTCATGCCAAGTTCTTGACATCTATGAGATAAGGCAGCAATTATATCATCTGCTAGCCAAGACACACTTCTATCCCAACTGATAAATGCCTAGTAATCAACAGTTCCACCTTTAACCAAGCATGACTCATTCATGTTTCATGAGCCAAACCTGGGAACAAGTGCTTCCACTCTTTTTTTTTTTGTTTTTTTTTTTTTGTGGAACAATGTCATCAAACAAAAAGATAGATGTTAGTATCAGAAAAAATAGTTGACATATGTCAATGTGCTCTTGTGCATGGGACTCTCCAATGTGTCTATGCATGGCCCTGTAATGTGGCCCTATATTAATGCATACTTTGGAAATGCATAACCTGAATGGTGCAAAAGACTGGATTGTGCAAGGAGCACATGGTGTTCGCTTGTCGAGGCTTTTCGATGTTATTTGCGGATGTTGATGCCATCTATCGTGGAGGTATCCATTGGATCTTGAGATGGCAATTGATCCTTCCTCCTTATAGGGATCCATTTTAGAACAGCATTTGGTACTGTAGAGATCACTTGAGGCGTCTTCCTCTTTGGATGCTTTCTGAACTGTGGTATCCAATGTGCTACTTGTACTTTTGGCTTCCAAACCCACAGACTTTTTGCACGTAATAGTAGAAAGAGCTGATTTGATCTTCTTTCGATCTCTGTACGTGGTTCTTACCCTTTCCTCTTTTTGGCTTCGTTGTTGAGACCTTTCGCATGTGGGAGAACATAGGTTGTTGTGGATGTAAGAGCTTCTTAGGTACCCACATCCGTAATCACCCTTGTTGAGCTGCAGCTAATTTCTTAGGCACCCAAACTTGTTGGATACCTTGTGATTGAGCTTGTCCGAGCTGCTCCCTTTGTCTTCTGGCCTGGTTGGCTTGCCTGGATGGGCTTTGTGGGGGCAAGGCTGGTGGTTGCTCTCCTTTGCGTACCCAGATCTGTTTCATACTCGGAACTGCTTTCTTGTCGAATGGTGTCTTTCTATTTGATGTAGCAGTTGTCGTGAACGGTTGTGTTTGCCTGTGTGGTGGACTCACTACTGTGGCTACTTGATTCTTTGGAGAAGAAGAAAGGTCCACCCGCTTTCGAACCTGTTCTTCCACGATTGACTCCTTCTACATCATAAAGCTTTTGACACATACAACATCTTCTTCCATATGATTAGTCTTAGAAGAACTACAAGATGTGACATCTGGATTTGTGAGCATGCCATTTTCTAGTTCTAATGTAAAGCATTGTCCTTGGACCCAAACTTGAAGAAGTTGACTTCTTAGGTTTAAGTTGACTGCATTGTCATAAATCCAATCTTGTCCTAAGACAAGTGGTTCTGTAAGGTCCTCATCTTGACACACTAGCACTTTGACTTTCATTGGAGCATCTTGCAGGTAGATGGGAAGTTCCACCTCGCCCAAACAAGGGGTTTCCACACCTCCCAATCCTATGAGATAAGCTTCTATGGGATTGATGTTCAACTGCAAGTTTTGGTAGTAGGATAGTCTAACTGCACTACTTGTTGCACCTGAGTCAATCAATGCTTTCACAGTCCTTGCATCCTTTCCTTGTCCTATCTCTATGGTCACAAAGGGTCTTCGGTCAATGACTTGAGAAGTCGCTATGCCTGACTTTTGGCACATATCCATGTGATATTTTGGGGCTTTTGAGTTGACATCTAGGCCTAGTCACCTTAACTTATTTCACCTTATGCGTTCTCTAGCCTCGGCTTGTGCTTCTTCTCTCACCCTTAACTCCTCTTCTTTTCGCTTCTTAGCAGTGTTGAGTCTCATAAGCATATCCTCTGTAAGAGGTTCTTGGTATAACTTGACTCTACAACCACTGATATAGTTTGGCAAGATGTCTCCTTCTAGAGTGGCCAACTGAACTGCACCGCTAGTGGAAATTCTATTAATGATCATGGGTCCATATCCTCTTTTTTCCAACTTACGGGCATGTTGTTTTAGTGTATAAACCAACACTAGATCTCCCTCTTTCAATCCCTTATCCTTGATGTGTGCATCAAAGTATGCCTTTTGCCTTTTCTTTGCAGCATAGATGCCTGCTGCCGCGCGTAGCCTTGTCTCACCTAAGCGTTCTAGATCAAAGATCCTAGAGGACAATTCATGTCCACTCCACTCATACTCTTGTGCTACTTTTAAGGCAAGGATTAAGAAATCTAATGGTAGCACAGCATTTTGTCCGAAGACCATCTGAAATGGGGTGGCGTTGAGTACCGTTTCGTAGGCAACTCGATAAGCCCAAACAGCATGATGAAGTTGTTTGTCCCAATCAGAGCGTTTATTATTTACCAGTTTTGTCAATACGTTACAGAGGATCTTATTGGTGCTCTCGGCTTGTCCGTTAGCTTGTGGGTGATAAGGGGCAGACTTTTTATGTATCACCAAGAATTCTTGGAGAAGATTTTCAATGACCTCATTCAAGAAGTGTGTGCCTCTATCGCTCAGTAACTCTATTGGTAGCCCATATCTCGTGAACACATTCTCGAATAAGAACTTAGCCGTTGTCTGAGCATCATTCTTTGTGGTGGCTTTGACTTCTACCCACTTTGTAAGGTAATCTGTGGCTACAATAATATACTCTGCATGGGAGTTTCTAGCTGGGGGGTTAATAGGACCTATGAAGTCTATGCCCCACTTGAAAAATGCACGCCCTCCCATCATTGGCCTCAAAGGCATCTCATCTTTTCTAACTGGATATTGTGCACGTTGGCATGTGTCACATTTCTTCACATAGGTATGTGCATCCATATGAAGAGTGGGCCACCAAAGTCTTGAGAATAGAATGGTCTCGATTACTCAATCAGGACCGAAGTGTCCACTTGCAACACCACTATGTGCAGTCTCTAAGACCTTTAAATAGTCTGATTCATGCACGCACAGTCTTAAGTAACCATCTTTGCCTCTTCGGTATAGGTTGTCTCCTACTAAGGCATAGCCTTGAGCCTCTTGCTCCATGCTTCGTCTTCTTGCTAGACTGGCCTCTTTGGGTAATCTTCCCGACCTCATAAACTCTACCAATGGAGCACTCCAATCTGGAATTAATGACACTTGATAAAGGGTCGCATGCTCCACTAGTGGTCTCTCTCTGCACATTGGACAATTCTTAATCCACTCATGTATTTCTTTGTCCATGCTAGGCCAATACACTCCTAAACGTTTCAGATTTTGTAATGTGTGTTGTTTAGAATAATGATCTCCTAGAAATCCTTCATGAGCTTGTTGCAACCAACTACTATGTTCATCGTCCTCAACACAACAAGCTAATACCCCTCAGTGTACATGCTTCCTGCCAATATGTGATATTTTTGTGATTTTACAATTTCTTCTTGCGATGTTTTCACATTCTTATTTGCAGGGCCGAAGGTTAGGACTGGTACCAACTTATTTGCCCATTTAGGAACAACTTCTAAATTGAACAGATAAGCATCGGGTAATTCATCAAACACTCCTTGTGGTGACTCTCTTGAAGTGATGCGAGAAAGGTGGTCTGCCCGAAGGTGGGTTTTACCTTTCCTGACAACAACTTCAAATTCATACTCCATTAGTAAGAGGAACCATCTTACTAAGCGTCCAGTATTGCAAGGTTTATTGACCAAGTATAACAAAGCTTGATGATCAGTGAAAAACTTGAACTTGTTGGCCAATAAATAGTGTCTAAACTTCTTCACAGCATATACCATGCCTAACCCTTCTCGCTCGGTTGTGGTATAATTTCTTTCGGCTGGGTTTAGTTGTCTACTAGCATATGCTATGGGCAAATCTAAATTCCCTTCACCTGTGGGTTGTGCTAGCACACATCCTATGGCGTGATTGGATGCATCCACATGGACATGGAATGGTTTATTCCAATCAGGAGTGGTCAGTATTGGTGCTGTGCACAAACATTTCTTCAGTTCATTGAAAGAATTCTCGCATTTGTCGTTCCACTCAAAATTAGACAACAAGGCATAAAGGGGTCTAGCTATGATTGCGTACATGTGGATAAACCTGCGGTAATATCCACAATGGCCCATAAAGGCGTGTACCTCTTTAACATTCCTTGGCCTTGGTAGCTCCGCTATGGCTTGTACCTTATCTTCATCTGTTGAGATTCCATTCTTAGAAACAATATGACCTAAGATTTTACCTTGCCGCACCATGAACACACACTTCTCTGGGTTCAGTCACACTCGATATTCTCTACACTTGTTGAAGATTTGTCTGAGCTCAGGGATGTTGTTGGCAGTAGCCAGAGGCATAGAAGACGCGAAAGCATGTAAAGACAGAGCAGGGAGTCAGTCGGATCTTTTTTCAAAGAATTATGTTTTAAAATACTTTTCAAAAACCTCCAACGGTGATTTTCATCACTATTGTAACATATGTAATATAGAAAAACCCTTTTCTTAATTTCTAGCTCCATTTTGTGCAAGCCGAGGAGTCCTCGAGCTTGAGGAGCTTAGGTAGAATGAGCATATCAATTTTGGTTATTTTTAGACACCGTTTACCCTTTCAAATAGCATTTAGGACCTATTTTTAACTATGCCAGTCACTAGATGTGAAACCGGTCAAAACTAGTCTAGAATCTATAAAAAGAGCTAAAGAGATCATTTTTGAGGTTGGTTAGTGTAAGCTTAGAGCTATTTTGAGCTTGTAATTGAGATCTTGAGCAATAGAGTTGATTTCTCACCTTCCATTGTGTCTTGCTTGTCTCTTCGTAGTGTGTGTGTATGTGTGTGTGCATCTTTATGCTTCTCACCTTCACTCTCACTTCATCTCACATTCATGATCTTCATATCACTCCTATCTCTTCTGCGGATTGACATTAAGGAGGTGGAGCTTCTTAACGTGGTTCTCACCATTGTGCTAGAGCAACACCAAATTTGGCGCCGTTGCCGGGGATCGAGTCTAGGACGAATGTGTGATCGTAAGAGTATAGTAAGAAGTGGCGTTGGAAGGTAAAAATTTCAGTTTTTGTTGTTGTTTTTAGTGTTTTTCACCTCCCCCACACTCCATCTTCATCACCGCATCATCATCTTCATCTCCAAAAAAAATCAAAAAAATCACCATATCCACCCATTCTCCTCATTTCCCCTCATTTGTGCATGTGCAAGAGAGAGAGAGAGCTTTTGTGCTTGTGTGTACTTGTGTGTTTCTGAGTTTTCTTGCAGGTACAGAGCTCCAGTGCATCAGGAAAGCTTGGAAAAGGTAAAAATTTACTTTCTATCAGAAATCTGTCAAGTGTGTCAGACCATCGCGATGGTCTGCCAAGTTTGGAAATTTTGGTAAGCGAGTTCATGGGCGTGTAGGCGACCCTTGCGCTTCTAGGAATCCACAGACGCATCTCAAAAATTTGCATTTTGGTGGACCATCGCGACGGTCTCAGACCATCGCAATTGTGTCACACCATCGCGATTGGCTCACGCCATCGCGACGGCTCGGCCGGACCATCGCGACGGTCTCACGCCATCGCGACGGTTCACTTGAACCATCGCGACGATCCCGTCGACCCCACGCCATCGCGATTGGCCCATGCCATCGCCTCGATAGTGCCACGTGGCAAGCTAAACCATCACGATTGCTCACTAGCCACGCCATCGCGATAGCTCAAAATTTGGACCATCGCGATTGGCTCACGCCATCGCATTTGTGACCATCGTGACGGTTCACTTCAGACCATCACGACGGTTCACATTCACGACATCGCGATCATCCAATTTCATGCCATCGCGATAGTTTGCTCCATCGGACCATCGCGATTGTGCCACGCCATCGCGACGGTTCGCCTGGACCATCGCGACGGTCCCAGACCATCGCGATCATCTCAGACCATCGCGATTGCTCACCCAAATGCAAATTTTAGGGTTTCAATTTTTGGCCAATTTTGGGGATATTTTTGGGAAATTTTTGGGTGATTAGACTCATAGGAAACCCCTTAGCTCATAATTGAAGAAAAACCTGTTTGTGAGTTTTCACCCCCCGAGCCTGAACGGTCATATCTTTTTCATCCGAAGTCCGTTTTTTGAGCTTTATAGCTCATTAGAAAGCTCTCTACGAGTACGTTGATTTTTAGATAAGCTAATTTGAGGTTGACCATTTGTGGGACTAGGAAAGAAAGGGGGCCTTGGGAAGAAAATTTTTGCCAAAAGTTAAGGGACTTTAAAAGTGTATAAACTCAAGTGCTTGATCATCCATTGTGATATTGGTCTTATAGTGGATTTTTCCAGGTCTAGCAAAGGCAGTCAAGGGTAACCAAAGCAAGGCAGAGAAGGGCATAAAGTTTGGAAAGCGCGACTTCTTGGGCATCAGAGCAACCAAAAAAGCTAACTCGAGGTTGGAAGATTACTCAACCCCCTCAGTCAATTCTTAGCTGAGGATAAACGGTAGCATTGTGGATTCAAGACGATAGGAACGCCTCAAGTTCAAGAGAATTAAATATATCAAGTCTAAGACTAAAAGATAAGGGTGTGTGATACGAAAACCTAAAGGAAAGAACCTAAGTCTGACAGAACGAGAACTCAAAGTACCACGGAAAGTCAAATTCCTAACGCATACATTAAGACAAGAATCTAAAGAAAATCTAAAAAGAATCAAGAAAGTAAGAACAAAGAATCATTGACGATCTGAGTGTGTACTGAGCGTGCAAGGAAGAAAATTAATGAACCTTAGATCGGGCAAACACATAGGTAAGTCAGACCGACGAAGCCTTAGATCATCAGAGGCAAGTGTAAGAACTACTGCACGATCGTGGGCTCAGCAATTGAACACTAGTTATCCCTACGAGAGCTCAGATACTAGCGAATCAGAAATGGCATTTAGCACAGAAAGACCAGAAGGAGGGTTGAATGTTGCATATTTAGAAAGACCTGAAGGACCCTATAGGACTCAATTAGAATTTCTCCGAACCAACCGCTTAGGTGCTCGCATCTATGAGGATGGTTTGAGAAGACAAGTGGTGCAAATGCATAACCCCGATCAACCCATTGGATTGGAACGTCCAGTGGTGAAATTTGAAAGAGACGCGTACATAGACAAGGAAGGAACGATGTATATCTTAAGTACGCAGCCGAACAATACGAATGAGTTTGACGTGATTCAGTTAGAAACGGAAGTGAGAGCACAAGGAAAAGAGCCAATAGAAGAACCTAGAACACCTAGAGGGAAATCTGTACTGACACGAGTACTGGTTCCAGAATGGATCCCTCAGGATAACAAAAGCATCGAGTTGTTTGTAAATAAAGAAACTGATGAAGCTTTTTGGAGATACAGAACGGAACAACCTAGCGAGGTTGGTTCCATTATAATCTACGAGTTCGAGGACCCGGATACACCTGGAAAGGTTGTATACCTGCAGTGTGTAAGAATATGTATAGACATTGAGGACAACTTAGGAGACGAGTTGGAATTCTCAAAAGTCTACAAGGACTCGGACTGTTCTTCTCTAGCATCCACAAAATTGTCTAACTCGATAGAGGACCTAGCAGAAAAAGTGGCCCAGAAACTAGGATTTTCTAGTAAACAGGTGCCCAAGTTAACAACTAACGTACGTTGTTACACTTGTGGTGGAAATCATTTGGCAAATGTGTGTCCCAATGCAACACAAACACAAGCCAACCCTAGTGGCCAATACTGTACAATTGAGAGAAGATACACAAATCACACGGCTCAAGACTGCCCATACAACAAACAAGCAGTAAGACAGAACTACCCGCAAGCATACGCACAGCCAGGTAGGTATCAAGGCCAATACAATGCTCAACCTTATTACTATAGGCCTCCTCAAAATTATCCATACCAGGCTCAACAGAGACCTCAACCTGTTTTGGCTCAGCAGCCGCCCCCACCAGCGAATGTCATCTCAGTCAAATACGCTGTTGCAGAAGAAAACCTAAGTAGGGCTTTAGTGCCTTCTTCACCTTTGATCATAGAGAGTGACCCAAACTCGAATAGTTTTGACTCTACTCATGTAGACAGTCCACTCGCATATTACACAGAGTCACCAGAACATGTGGAAACATATCATTATGATAGCCCACCAGTGGAACCTAGTTGGGAGCCAGACTATGCTAATGTGATGTACACAAACCCGAATCCATGGCCCCAATTGAGACAGCAAAGACCACAGGGCCCTAGAGGAGCATGCTTTAGGTGTCAAGGAGATCATTTCATTAAGGATTGTCCACATCCCCCGATAGCAGGGCAATCACAGTACTATAACATCCAAGGCTTTTGTGCCGATTGTGGCAAAGAGCACATAATCAAAGACTGTCCTAAGAACCTAGTTAACGCTTCAAATGTGACACCGATCAACGTGATAGGCATTGTAAACAACGTAGATGGATCCAACCCTACCTACGTGCCTATCCAAGCTATAACAAGAGCCTAGGCGCTCTTACAGAACCAATAGCTTAATCAAGAGAAAACAGCCGGAAGTAGGGAAGTTGCAGAATCTAGCAGTAAAAAGACTAAATCTTGGAAAGATTCTAGAGAAAGAATTAAGAGAAAATGGAGTAAAAGGATAATTGATTTGGAAGGAAGTTTAAAAGAATCTAGAGCCAAAATTCTAGAATTGACTTCACAGGAATTGAATCAAGAGAACATAGCGCAGAAATCAGGATCAGTTTTAGCAGAACCCATACCAAAAAATCTAGACATGATGTTTCGTGCATATCAGGCTAGATTAAAAGAGGGACCTCAAGTAGCTGAAATGAGTAAGAACTACCCACGAGTTGATCTAGAAATTGAGAGAACTAAACTTTGTATGAAGATGGTAGAATTAGCACAAGCTTTGTTCGAAGCCTCTAGATATCTTAATTGGAATAACATGGCAAAACCTGAATTACACTTTCAAGGTCTAATGGAGAGGCTAGAATACTTGATAGAAAGCAAAGAGAAAAAGGATCAGCAAAGGAATCTTAGTGTCCCAGAGACACAGGAAAGGAATGCACCATCCCTATCTCAAGTGCCAAACACAAAAGGGGAAGACAACCTGTCTTCTATACATAGATATTCACATGAATTTTTGAGAGAAATCCAAGAAGAGAAGTGGAGAAAAGAGCAAGGAACCCATCCTCCTATTCAAGAGATATACGACTTGCAAGAACAATTTCCCCAAGATATCCCCTCGATTTACGATGAGGTAGAGGAAGAGCAACTGAGTGAACACACAGGTTTTGAATCCAACTCTTTACAAGAATTACCTCAGTTCACAGGACCTTGGGAAGCAAAGTCTATAAGTATGAGAGCACCCACGATAATAGTGAGGAATGAAGAATCAGTAACCCCTAGAAACACGGAAGTGATCAAGAACACTAAAGTACAATGTAATCTCACTCTGGAGGAATTGTTAAAGGTAAAACCAGAACTGTGGAAGCACGTAGCAAATCAATTCCCTGAGCTTGCTACAACTTCCTCTCAGATAGGATCACACAAGAAGGTACCAAAAATACCAGTAGAAAAGATAGGAGATGTAAGTGAAGGAGAGGAAGGTAACACGTATCTTCCAATAACCCATCAGGGCTACACCATGAAAGACATCTTAGATTCAGGAGCCGGAGTAGCCATCGCTACCACCGCTTTATGGAAACGTTGGGGTAAGCCAGCACTCAGACCTACGAGGATGAAGCTACAAATGGCTGATGGACACATAGAAAAACCATTAGGCTTACTCGAAGGCATATCTCTCACCACTTGTGGTGTGGAGTTTGAGCATACCTTCGCCATTTGTGACTTTGCGAAAAATCATGCTTATGAGATGATATTGGGACGGCCATTCATGCGTCAGTTGCAAATTGTACAAGATTGGGGAACTAATTCTTTGTACTTGCAACATTTAGGAGTGACTACTAAAGTCAATCTTAAAGACTATTCACATAGAGACGTACCCCCAATACAATGGAATACCATCCATAAGACACCAGTAGAGACGGAATCAGTACATTCTTTAGAGTCAGATCCATCATGGTTGCACGAGGACACTCATCTATGGATGTGTAAAGTAGCAAAACAAGAGGAAGAAAGGTTAGAAGCCAGAACCTTAGGTGCAGAACAACATCCAAGGACCCTTCAAGATCCATCTTACGCACCTGTAGTATTTCCAGACAAAGAATTTGAACCCCATGGCTGGGCAAAAATCCTAGCAACCATGGACGTAGCCATCCATCAATGAAGAACAATGGACACCCCACTGTGATGAAGATGGCTATGACATATCAGTTTTCACGATAGAGCCAATCATGTGCGATGCAATTTTAGAAGAATGCGAACCTAGCACGGATGCATTTGAGGACGCAAGTGACTTTGATTTAGAGTCAATTATTATGGACCCTCCATTTGCATCAGAGGAAGAATATTTTTACGAAGTAGAAACTCATCCTCGGACACACGAAGAAGTTATGAATGATGTGAGAATAGCCACTCAAGTGACTAGCAAGAGTGAAGGCAAGAAAAGAAAGAAGAAAGAAACCATGTCAGAAAAAGAAGAATCCTTGTTTGAAGTACCCGAGAACTTCAAGAAATATGAAATAGAAGATAGAAGAATAATGGTATGAATGCCAAACAGAAAAGCTGATGTTGGACAAGCATATGATAACCGAGAGAAAACCAAAAAAATAATAGTTGCCATGGAAGGAGAAGAAGAGAAATGCACCTACATAGGACATGATTTGACGAAGGAAGAAGAAGAAGAATTAGTTGCCCTATTGCGCGAATATAGAGATGTGTTCGCTTAGAGTTACAAAGACCTGAAAGGTGTAGATCCAGACATATGTTCTCACAGAATCCCTATGACGTCAGACACAAAACCCACGAAACAAAAACCGTATACGTACAATGATAATTACGCTGCGAAGATTAAAGAGGAAATAGATCGTTTGATAGAAGCAGGATTCATTTACGAAATTGAGCATACCGAATGGGTATCCCCCATTGTGGTTGTGCCCAAGAAAAATGGGAAATTGCATGTGTGTATTAACCTTAAAAAAGTTAATGCCGCCACAATTAGAGATAGTTATCCTCTTCCTATCACAGAACATTTATTGGAAAGAGTTGCGGGCAAGGAAGTTTACAGCTTTCTTGATGGATTCTCAGGCTATAATCAAGTAGCCATTGCTCCAGAAGATCAACACAAGACGGCTTTTGCCACGGAATGGGGCATATTTGCATTTCGTGTGATGCCTTTTGGCTTAACAAATGCACCCGCTACTTTCCAGCGACTCATGTGTCATGTTTTCAAGGAATTCTTACGCAAGAACTTGGAAGTTTATGTCGATGACTTATGTGCACATTCAAATGTAAGACAGACACATATCCCTGAATTAAGACAAATATTTGACAAATGTCGAGAATATCAGGTTTGTTTGAACCCAAAAAAATGTGTTTTCATGGTCAGACAAGGCAAAATTTTAGGACACATTGTGTCAAAGAATGGAATCTCTACAGACGAAGAAAAGGTAAAAGTAATTGCAGAATTACCTAGACCAACTAATGAGAAAGAGGTACAGGCATTTATGGGCCATTGTGGTTATTATAGGAGATTCATACACATGTATGCAATCATAGCCAAGCCATTGTACTCTCTTTTGACTCATTTTGAATGGACGGATGAATGTGAGAATTCATTCAACGAACTCAAATGACGTTTGTGCTCAGCACCTATATTGACAACCCCGGATTGGAGTAAGCCATTCCATGTACATGTGGATGCATCCAATTACGCCATAGGATGTGTGTTAGCACAACCCACGAGTGAAAGTAACATAGATCTCCCCATAGCTTACGCGAGCAGACAATTGAACGCAGTAGAAAGAAATTACACCACTATGGAACGAGAAGGATTAGGAATGATCTATGCGGTAAAGAAATTCAGGCACTATTTGTTGGCAAACAAGTTCAAATTCTTTACAGATCATCAAGCCCTATTGTACTTAGTCAACAAGCCATGTAACACAGGACGACTAATACGTTGGTTTCTATTACTCATGGAGTATGATTTTGAAGTAGTAGTCAGGAAAGGAAAGACACATCTCAGAGCTGACCACCTTTCAAGATTAACCTCAGGAGAAGCTCCTCAAGGGATATCGAATGAATTACCAGATGCATACTTGTTTAACCTTGAGATAGCACTAGAATGGGCTAAGCCTATTGTCCCTATTCTCACGTATGGACCCAAGAATCTTAGGATAAGGATCAAGGAAGGAGAGATTACCAAGTCTCAGAGATACCAAATCATAGCAGGAAGCATATATAAACAGGACAATCAAAAGATTCTTGCTTGTTGTGTAGATGAATCAGAACATGCGAACTGGTTGCAATTAGCACACATAGGTGCATTACAGCAACATCATTCGAAACATCGTACACTACAGACTCTGCATAGACTAGGAGTATATTTGCCTTCTATGGAGGCAGATGTCTACAAGTTGTGTAAAGAATGCCATGTTTGTTGTGAAAGACCACCAGTAGAGCATGCTACATTATATCACGTGTCTCTCACACCAGACTGGAGTGAACCTTTAGTGACATACTTGAGGACGAAAACGTTCCCTCAAGGAATGACTTTAGCTCGACAACGAAGTCTAGAGCACGAAGCTCAAGACTATTCACTTATTGGCGATAATCTATACAAAGAGGAAGAGACGGATACCTAAGACAGTGTGTTCATGAAAGCGATTATCTGAGCATACTAGAGACTGCACACCAAGGTGTTGCAGGAGGTCACTTTGGACCAGATAGGATAATCAAAGCCATCCTCTTTGCAGGATTATGGTGGCCCACTCTTCACATGGATGCGCATACCTATGTAAAAAGATATGATGTGTGCCAAAGAACTCAATTTCCTACTCGCACAGATGAAATGCCATTGAAACCCATGATGGGCGGACGTGCATTTTCTAAGTGGGGTATAGACTTTGTAGGACCCATTAACCCCCCTGCAAAAGGTACACATGCGGAATACATTATTGTTGCCACAGATTATCTCACCAAATGGGTAGAGGCAAAAGCCACGCAAAAGAATGATGCACACACGACTGCAAAATTCTTATTTGAAAATGTCTTTACAAGATATGGATTGCCTATAGAGTTAGTGAGCGATCGAGGAACTCACTTTCTAAACCAAGTCATTGAATATCTGTTACAAGATTTTATGGTGATTCACAAGAAATCCGCACCATATCATCTTCAGGCCAATGGTCAGGCTGAAAGCACTAATAAGATCCTTTGTAACGTACTGACAAAACTCGTGAACAACAAACGTTCAGATTGGGACAAACAGTTACACCATGCTGTTTGGGCATATCGAGTGGCCTACAAGACCGTACTCAATGCAACTCCCTTTCAGATGGTTTTTGGTCAGAATGTTGTGCTTCCTTTGGACTTCTTGATACTGACCCTTAAGGTTGCACAAGAACATTAGTGGACCGGCCATGAATTATTAGCAAGAATAATGGACTTGGAACGATTAGGAGAAACCAGGCTGAAAGCAGCAGCAGGTATATACGCGGCAAAGAAGCGACAAAAAGCATATTTTGATGCACATGTAAAAGATAAAGGCTTGAAAGAAGGAGATTTAGTTCTAGTATATACAATGAAACAGCACGCACGGAAGTTAGAAAAGTGAGGTTATGGACCTATGATCATTAACAGACTCTCGACAAGTGGAGCAGTACAATTAGCCACTTTAGAAGGAGATATAATGCCTAATTACATTAGTGGCTGTAGAGTCAGGTTATATCAGGAACCAGGCAGAAGCTATAGAACGCATTAAGCGCATGAAGTTAAGAAGACAAGGACTAGGGAGAGAACAGTATAACCATCTGGAAACATCACCCCGATATCCCATGGCCATGTGTCAAGTAAAGTCAACCACTCATCCTAGCATAGTGGATAGGAGACCATTCATTACAGTCAGGCTAGAGCACAGCAACCCTTGCCAAGAGCTCATGGCTTTAATTGATTCAGGTGTTGCGACTAGTGCGATTAGATGGTCCCACTATAAGGATTCAGGAATAGAAATGCGGCCAATTGAGGCATACCTCATAGGGCTAGGAGGCCTGGAAACCCCTTGCATGGGTGAGGTGGACCTTCCTCTCCTCAAAGATGAAGTGACCTTGACAGTAAAGCTACTAGTGTGCCATGATGACGACCTGATAGAACCCCTAATCCTTGGCCAAGATTGGCTATACGATCACTTAGTGGACCTAAATCTTAGACAAGGCTCCTTGCAGATTGGAACCTTAGATCAGAAGCGAGTGATACCGCTTGACTTCCCTAATGGCATTCCGACTGAGGTTTGTAGCCCTAGACCCTATGAAATGTATGCGACGGAAGACCGAAAGATCTTTTGTCAGATCAGTCACGCTACGTCTACACCAACCCATGCGGGCTTGGCTATAGACAGTTGTCAGTCAGAAGGACGTCAGGAGATTTTCCCTTGGGCTTCCTGCAAACTAGAAGGGGTAACCACCCAACAGATGGGTCGAATGGGTACAATCCGCAGACAGATGGACACAATCACCGGTCACGTGGGTTGCATCAGCGGACACATGGGCAAAACACCCTGCGGTGCCCATCCTTCCACACTTACTACGGACTGGCCTAGATTAAAAGTACGAAACGGAGCACTTCCTAATGGGCGGGTTTGGCAAGTGTTGGACCTCCCTTCTTTTCCAAAGCAGAGTGTCCATTCGACCTCTCAACCTCAACCACAACAGAGTCAACCACTACGAAGGAACCCAGACCGACGGCAATATCATAGGATGCAAAGAGGAAAGCAGTCTCAGCAACACAAAGCAAGTGGCACAAGACAAATATGGGTGCCAAAAGGACAGAAACCACCAACAGATTTCAACAATGCAGACAACGATAAGAAGAAGTTAAAGACAAATCAGAGTCAGTATTCAAAGTCTACTCGACCTTCTTCTACGACTACAAATATTCGACAGATTTGGATCGCCAAGAAGTACCTTATGAACAAACCCACACCCACGCAGATTTGGGTACCCAAACCATGTATTATAGCTCAACCCTCAAGCCATGTAAAATACACCCTTCGAAAAGCTTTTCAGCCCTCCATATCACCAAATCTGATATCATCTTTTGTCCCTCCGCAGAGACCTATCACCCGATCACAGACTCTTAGGAAGTGGATACCGAAACGTATCCAGAAGTCTTCTCCTAACCCCTTGTCTAACATAACTACCACCCCGACTAATCTACAACCTTGTAATAACTCATTCATGACTGAACCTTGTATAAATCCACACACTAAAACCCAACATCATCTGTAATAACATCTCATGAAAGAACTGCATGCAATATTTGAAAACATATAGGTGTCTAGAGACCTGCATTAGTTCTGCAAGAAGCATTGCATCGATCACATCACAGCACTTGGCTACACGAGTTACGCATCGGCTATGGAAAGGGATTGCGGTCTCACCTTAATGGGATCATAATTAATTTCCATACTAATGTGCTAATCTTTTGTAGCAGATCTTTTCCATTAGCACGACAATCATCATGCAAACCGAAGAAGGACCATCAGAAGCAGGCCCCAGTGCACCTATAGCACCTATCGGTGTTTTACTCGCAGAGTCCCATCCGACGGCTCCACCGCCAGAATTTCAAGGTTTCCCAGGACCCATGCCTATTGATGATCCTCCTCGAGGCTATACTGAGAAGATTCATCGCATTTCTCACTAGTTTCAAGGGCTGGAAGGACCATTGGCGGATGCTGAGTTTATATTTGAGGCTAATTTAACTTTTGATGATCGTACATGGGGAAAATATCAGTTCTTCTCAAGAGAGTTCGAAGGGCTACAAAACACACAAGACTCAACACATGTTTGGGCAAGAGCCGACTTCACAGAGTATTTCAGTGACCCTTTGCCTAAACCTGACTTCTATAGATGCTATTATTTAATCACCACTTTGATAGCTTCGGAGAACAAGGATCTGCGAGGAACTTTTATTTTGCCATCTTTAGGGAACGATCCACCATATAAAAGATTTTATCTTTCTAAAGATCTAATTCGAGCTGCCATTAAGATTCATGGAACCCACACGCCCACAGAGCGAGAAAGGTTAGTTCCTGACCCTATGAAACGTGGGGACGTCACTAAGTGGGAGGAGATTTCAGTGATCACACTTGAGCTTTCAAAGCCACTGCGGATATGCATGCAGCATTTAGCTTTCTCTGCTCAGGACAGATTCACAATGCCTCACAAACGAATATGGTTTGGTTTGTATTTATCTTGTATGGGACCCCAGACAGTTGATCTAGCTAGCTGGATCATTGATCAGATGTATTTAGCACAACATAGATGGGAAAGAAAGAAATTCATCAATGGATGCTGCGCACTGACAAGAATTGTGTATATGTGCTTAGCATACGATTTACCTATCGAGCGAGCAATGACAAGTGAAGAGCTGAAAGCGTTTAAAGGAACCACAAAGAAAGCTAGGAAGCCTAGCAAAGGAAGAGCAGGAAAGCGCATGAGAGGAACTATCCCCTGCCTTCAGGTGCTAGAATCACCCTCACCACAACCATCTCCAGAGCAGTCTCCGACAGAAGCCACTCCCACAGTACAACCCATTCGTATACGGTTATCAAGACCAGTTGTAACGGAGGGCACTACCAGCACAGTCACTACTCAAGCAACCCCAGTCCCAGGACCTACCACCACTACAGCAGAAGTTCCCACCACTATTGGTGCGGAAGCTTTCTCTTTCCCGATACCCCATTTAGAAACAGAACAAGCAGGCACCACATATGATTTTGAGATACAGGACGTATTTTCAAGTGAGTTTAAGTTTTCAGAAGGCTAGATCTTCTCTCAGGAATATGAAAGGCCCAGCTACCCTACCACACCCCGAGATCAACCACAAGGACAAATCATATCGAGCTCAGATGACGAAAGAACAGCAACAGATGACGACAAAGGAGACGATGAAGCCAGTCAGGGTACACATGACTCCCAAGAACATGTGCAAATAGATGAACAAGGACAACAAACCGACACCCAAGGTGACACGAGCACACACGAAGAAGAAACCTTTGAAGCAACAGCTTATACGTTAGCCATAAAAAAATTATATCGTACTATGGAAAACGTTTGGGCACGCAAGAAGTTGACTGACGAAGAAAGCCAAACAATCATCGAACAAGAACTCGTGTCAGGAGGGTTCGAAGAAGTCTACATCAGAGGTTTCAGAGAGCTTGTCAAATCAGTCAGACCTACCGAAGCCTTAAGATATTTACAAAGGAAACCATTACCGCAGTATGATCCCCGACGCGTACGTCTATTATCAAAACCGGGCGAATACATTCGTGTCCCAATAGGAGCACAATCTTCAGAACAGGCCAGGGAAGCACGTCTTGTCCCTGAAAGCTCATTGGCAGGAGACACCATTATCGTCGACTCCCCACCCCGTACTACCGCTGTACATACCACCATAGTCGTCGAAATACCGACCACCCCAATCGCTCCTCCTTCACCTCCCATCCATCCAGTCTCCCCCATACATCCCCCTTCTTCCAGAACACCATCTTCCTTCTCTGGTGGAGTAGCAGAAGTCGTCTTTACTCCCACTCAGCCCACAATTCCCGCACCCACTCAACCTAGTCTACCCTCTAACCTATCCACCTTTCTATCCAACCCATTTCTCCATCCATCTTTTCCATCCTTCCCCACACCTCCTAGACCCCTTTTCCCATTCCCACCTCCATTAACCTTCTCCCCAGTCTCACCTCCTCGACCCACCGTAACCCCTCTTTCCCCTTTCCACCAAGCCATCCAAGACAACCCCTCTGTAGATTACTCCTCAACCTTTGTAAATCCTGTATATACACCCACACACTTACCCACGATCACACCACTATTCACAGTCACCGCACTCCACACCACATCCAGCGATATGGATATATCACCACCTGCCGCACCACCACTCACGTCAATGGTGGCACCACAATATTTAAGCACACCATAATTTTCAACAATCACCACAGCATCCACTTTCACACCCCCATTCCCCGTTCCCTTTGCATCTACACCCACTGCATCTTCACTTAGCACACAATTACTATTATCACCCACCATAGACACAACATTTCGATAGATGTTCACGTGTATGATGCAAGTAAGAGATGAGTTCACATCTCTTGGAAATAATTATCAGCGGTTGTAGAGGACAACCAACGATTTGCAGTCGCAACTTAACTCATTGTCCATTGAGAATGCCTCATTGAATACTCGATATCAAGAACTACGCGAGGCTTATCACAAGCTAGAACTAGAAAGTGAAGAGAAAGCCAAAGAGGCCACTGTTGATCTTGACAATTTGTTAAGGGCCCAGACAGTTCGCAATGCGACGCTTACACGGAACATGGGCTTACTCAGAAGACACCTAGCAGCAGCAAAGGAAGAAAACCAACGGCTACAAGAGCAGAACAGAGAAAATTTAGAAGCTGCTCTCGATAACCCAGACCAACCATTAAGTCCTAGCCGGTTCAAAGCAGTGCCCTCCGAATCAATGAAAATGTTGCTCGATGATCACATCAGATTGCTGGACGAATACGATTGAATGAACGAAGAATATCAAAAGCTAAAGGAAGATCATAAACTACTCCAGCTCAGAGCACCTGCAACACAAGGACTACCAGCAACCCAAGGATTACCAGCTCCTGCGGACCCTTCTCCTGACATCCTAGAGGAACTCAACGCATTACGGGCCCAGGTATCCACTCTTGAATCGCGGATAGCTATATATGAAGCACCACCACGGCCAGATTCCCCACCAGAGCTCCAAGCAGATGAAGAAAATGTAACCATTCCGGTGGAGGAAACATTTGAAGAAGCCTACGAACCACAACCCATCCCAGGCGGACGAGTCACGGCTGAAGGCCAGATGACGTATGAACTTCCAACCCCTGCATGGATGAAGACAGTGGAAGAGCTTGGAACCACCCACTCAGCACGAGTAGAGGCGCAACTGCACGCAATGGCAATGATTGAGGAAAGAATTTTACAGTCGCCCTACTTCGCTCATTTGGCCCCTCGCAAATATATATCAGGGCATGAGCTACAGTACAAACCGTATTTTATGCTAATGGCCGAATATCAGTTGGCCATAGAGAAAGAAACAGGCACGAAACCATCTCACGCTACTCAGTTTGAGCCTGATGATTTGCCACTGGATGCGCAGCAAGGAGAGATTTATCAACCAGAGTGGCGTAAAGATCTTTTACAAGAATATCCTGAGATGATGAGTACTTGGGCAAAGGCACCACTACATTTGAAATACAACCCATGTTGGGGACTAGTGCCACGTCGCCACTCTTGGACAGCATTTGCTATTAAAGTACAGAACAAGCAGTGCCAAGATTGGTTAAATTACCCATATTTCAAGCCACCCATAGACCTACCGACAGTGGGATACATGATGGCCACGATTCGTCACTGGCTCCCTCGCTTGAAACACATGGACGATATAGCAGCGCACATGACGGTCAAAATCTTTGACTTGATGCAAATGGTTTTTAAAGTCTTCCGTCGTATAAAGGCACCTCATGTAAACACCCCGGGCTTCACCTTCACCCTCACTTCATCTCACATTCACGATCTTCATATCACTCCTATCTCTTCCGCGGATTGACATTAAGGAGGTGGAGCTTCTTAACGTGGTTCTCACCATTGTGCTAGAGCAACAGATGTGGAATCTTCTTTCTTGGGAATGAGCACATAAATCATCCACATACACTTCTAAGCTCTTTCGCAAGAACTCTTTGAAAACATGACACATGAGCCTTTGGAAAGTTGCAGGTGCATTGGTGAGCCCAAATGGCATCACATGAAATGCAAAGATTCCCCACTCTGTGGCAGAAGCCGTTTTGTCTTGATCTTCTGGGGCAATGGCTACTTGATTGTAACCTGAAAATCCATCAAGGAAGCTATAAACTTCCTTGCCTGCAACACGCTACAATAGGTGTTCCGTGATTGGAAGTAGATAGCTATCTCTGATCGTAGCGGCATTAACTTTTTTAAGGTTAATACACACTCGCAACTTCCCGTTCTTCTTGGGAACCACTACAATGGGGGACAACCATTTAGTATGCTCAATCTCATAGATGAATCCAGCTTCAATCAGCCTATCAATTTCTTCTTTTATTTTGGCTGCATATGTATCATTATATGTGTAGGGCTTCTGTTTGGTGGGCTTGGCATCAGCAGTCATGGGGATAGTATGACAGCAAATTCTTGGATCTACCCCTTTCAAGTCTCTATAGTGCCACGCAAACACATCCCTATATTCCCTTAAGAGAGCTACAAGCTCCATTTCTTCTCTTGCACTTAGGTCATCTCCTATATATGCGCATCTCTCTTCGTTCTCTTCAATGGTCACTACAATCTTCTTGGTCTTTTCTTTATTATCATATGATTCTCCTATGATGGCCTCTCTCTTAGGCATTCGTACCAAAATTTTGCGGTCGTCAACTTCATATTTCTTGAAGTTTTCTAGTACTTCAAACAATGATTCCTCCTCTTCTTCTTTCACTGCTTTTCTTTTCTTTTTCTTTTGACTGCTCTCACTTCCATCCTTTGAATTTACGGTTTTAATACTTGTGAGAGGTTCTTCTTCTTTCTGGGTGAACACTCCTATATCTTCTAGATAGTGCTGCTCTGAGTTAAAACAACTATCCATCACAATAGACTCCAGATCATCGTCATTCTCTTCTTCTTCTATGAAATCACTAGGGTCACATGCTTCTAGCAAGGGCTGACACATGAACACTGAAATATCATAACCCTTCTCATCACAATGAGGTGTCCATTGTTCTTCATTGACAGCAATGTCCATGGTGGCTAATATTTCTGGCCAGCCATGAGGCTCAAATTCCTCATCTGGAAAGATCATCGGTGTATAGGCTCGGTCTTTAATTGGTCTATCTCCTGGCGAAGTTCCTTCTTCTCTTGCCTTTAAACATTTTTCCTCTTCCTCTGCGACCTTGCACATCCACAAATGAGTATCTTCATGCAGCCATGATGGATCAGGTGAACTTTCAGAATGCACAGAGATGGAATCTTCTTTCGCTTTGTGGATAGAATTCCACTGTAGGGGTGGTACATCTCTAAAGGTGTAATCCTTCAAATTGACCTTGGTGGTGACCCCTAAGTGCTGCAAGTACAAGGAGTTGGTTCCCCAATCCTGTACTATTTGCAATTGTTGTAGGAAGGGTCTTTCTAGGATCATCTCATAGACGTTATTTTTCTCAAAGTCACATATAGCAAATGTATGTTCAAACTCCACACCACAAGTGGTTAGAGTTATCCCTTCGAGCAATCCTAGAGGTCTTTCAAAATGACCGTCGGCCATTTGAAGCTTCATTCTAGTTGGTCTTAATGTGGGTTTGCCCCATTGCTTCCACAAGGAGATGGTCACAATGGCAACACCAGCACCTGAATCTATGATTGCTTTGGTTGTGTAACCTTGGTAGGTGATTGGAAGATAAGTATTACCTTCTTCACCCTCACACATGTCCCCTATTTTGTCTAGAGGTATCTCTGGTACCCTTTGCTTAGAGCCTGCTTTTGGCATGTTGGACTCAAGTTCTAGAACCTGATCCTTCACATGATTCCATAGCTTAGGTTTTGCTTTGAGCAGCTCTTCTACAGTGAGATGACACTGAACCTTAGTGTTCTTCACGACATCCGTGTTCCTTGGAACCACTGAGTCTTCATTTCTTACTAGTATTGTGGGAGCTCTAATCTGGAGAGATTCAGATTCCCATGGACCTGGAAATTGAGGAAATTCTTCTAGGGTATTAGATTCAAAATTTAATCTTTCGTCTTCTTGTTGTTCTGCTTCATCTCTGTAAATAGATGGAATGTCTTGGGGAAATTGATCATGAAGATCATCAATCTCAGGAATAGGAGGGGAGTTACCCTTCTCCTTGGCCCATTTCTCTTCTTGTATTTCCCGCAAGAACTCTTGAGAGTACTGTTGAATTGAAGGAGGCATTCCAGCATCCGTGGAATTAGGAACATAAGCTCCCATTGGTGGTGAGCTTCCTCTCTCAATAACTAGTTGAGCCTCTGGAGGTAAAGAAACTTGTGGTTTGTTTACCAACTGCTCTAATCTTTCTAGTAACCCTTGGAAATGCAAATCTGGTTTGACAAAGTTTGTCTAATTGAACTTTTGACTAGTCTCAAGTATAGCTTGAGCTTGTTCTACCATTTTCATGCACATTTTCATTCGTTCAATCTCTAAATCCGCTCTAGGGTAACTCTTGTCTAGATTTGCAGCTGTTGGCCCTTCTTGAAGACGAGCCTGGTAGGGCTTGAACATCATGTCCAAGCCTTCTGGGTTTGGATCTGCAAGAACAGACCCTGGTTGTGGCCTATTTACAATGGGTGGTGGGGTGGGATGAGGTGGAGTGGATGGAGTTTCGGCATGCGAGGGGCTTTGAGATGCAATGTCTTCTATTTTTGTTTTCACTTCTTTTAAGCTTTTTTCTAGTTCCGATAACTTTTTATTCCACTTGCGATTCGCCTTTTCTCTGGTATCTTTCCATGTTCTTGTTTTCCTCTTACTAGGCTCTCCTGATTCACTTGACTCCGATTGTTCTGCTGGTTTATCTTGTTTTAATGCTTGTGCCCTAGTAACTGTCTGTACAGGTGCCACATTACTGCTACTTGAACTTGAATCCGCCACTAAGCCTACCAAATTAATGGGTGTAATCTTGGGCACACTAGAGGGGTTTCTTGGACAATCTCTAGGGAGATGGTCTTTGCCACAATCAA
Source organism: Ceratopteris richardii (assembly GCA_020310875.1). Taxonomy (NCBI): domain Eukaryota; kingdom Viridiplantae; phylum Streptophyta; class Polypodiopsida; order Polypodiales; family Pteridaceae; genus Ceratopteris; species Ceratopteris richardii. Next base: position 85,552,170 of record CM035426.1, read on the forward strand.
GACAAAAAGCATGTATTGTGATAGCTTGTCCTTGACTCAGAGATGGTGGGTGGGGACAATCACGAAGGAAATGGTCGCCCTGACATCTGAAACATGGTCCTCTAGGGGCTTGTGGTCTTACTTGTCTTAATTGGGGCCTAGGGTTAGCATTTGTGTACATGAGATTTGAGTATTCAGGCTCCCAATTTTGTTCCATAAGTGGTGCCTCATATTGATATGGATAAATCTCACTATGTTCAGGTGACTCTGTGTAATAAGCATGTGGACTACCTTCATGGGAGTAGTCTGAACTATGAGCATGAGAGTCATTATCTGGTATCAATGGGGTTAGTGGCACCAATGCTCTATTTGGATTTTCCTCTCCCACAGCATATTTGACTGGAATCACGTTGGCATGAGCTGGTGGTTGGTTTCCCAAGACTGGTTGTGGCCTATATTGTGCCTGATATTGCTGTTGTGGTCTATAATATGGCTGTTGGTATTGGTTTTGATACCTACCTGGTTGGTAAGGTTGTTGATAATTCTGTCTAATAGCCTGCCTATTATAGGGACAATCTTGAGCCGTGTGGTTCGTATATTTTCTCTCAATAGTGCAATATAGAGCATTCATTTCTCTCATGTTTTGGTTATGCAATGGGCATACATTAGCCATGTGGTCGCCTCCGCAAGTATAACACCGATTCAATGGAGTGACTTTCTGTGTTTGTTTATTTTGGACTCCCAGCTTCTTGGCAACTTGCTAAGCTATCTCCTCTATTTCCGTGGAGATTTTTGAAGTATGACTAGTAGAACTATCTGAATCCTTATAGAGTTTGGATAATCCTAAATCCTCACCCAAGTTATCTTCTATGTCAATGCATGTCCGCACGCACTCTTCTATGGATCTAGGCTCTTTCAAGTATACATATGATCTTAACTTTGTGCTCAGTAAGCCATCTAAGAACAAAGCCACTTGTTTGGCTGGTGTGGGTAGCTCTGGAGCAGGGCATCTTTCTAGGTACTGTCTAAACCTTCTACCTGCTAGTCGCACTGTTTCTTGGGGTGTCTGCTTGAAGCTGTGGATCAAAGATGAAGTGTTATGCTTGATACCACTCTTGGGAAATTCTACAATGAATTCGTCTAGCAGTTGACCTATATCGCGATAGTTGCGACTACTCAGTGGTTGAAACCAAGCTAAGGCAGTGCGCTTAAGAGTCACACCAAATGCCTCGTACTGGGTGAACAAATCCTCAACCTGTTCAGCTCTTAACACTTGTTTGAACTCGGCCACATGATCATAAGGATCTCTTGACCCGTCAAAATAATTCTTCATTACCTTGATCACTTGAGTGGGTCTAAGGGTTCTTGGGTGCTCTCGGGGTCTAGGCAATGGAAAATCTTGTTCATCTCTTTGTTGCCTATGTGCTTGATGTCTCTCTCTTTCAAGTCTTTCATTTTCAAATCCTGACCTATTCCTGCCCACGGTGTGTGCAAAACTTACCTCAGGTCTCTCTCTAGTTCTTTCTCTCTGGGCTTCATGAGCGTGGGATGATCCTACTCCTTGGAGGCCATGGGAAACATTGGATCTTGGTGGAGGGAAAATCAATTCACTCCTCCAAGTATATGCATGTCTATCATGTTATGTTACCAAGAATATCTTCTCTGATGTGTTATCCAGGTAGACAACTTTGCCTGGTATCTCAGGATCTTTGAATTCATAGATGATGACTATGCCCAATTGGCTAGGTTGATCTGGCTTGAATCTCCAAAAGGCTTCCTCTGTTTCTCTATTCAAGAAGAGTTCTATGCTTTTGTTGTCTCGAGGGATCCAATCTAGTGTGATCACTCTGATCAGAACTGACTTACCTCTAGGAGTCTGGGGTCCTTGTCCTACATTTCCTTGTTCTAGGTCTCCTATCTCATTCTCATGAATGACATTTCCAAACTCATCGGTCCTATCTGGTAGGTTGGTGACCACATACATGGTTCCTTCCTTATCAATGTATGAACCCTCTTCGAACTTGACCACCGGGTGTTCCAGTCCAAAGGGTTGATCTGGATTTTTGAGTTGGACCACTGATCGCCTCAGGCCATCCTCATAGATGCAAGCACCTAATCGGTTGGTCTGAATATATTCCAATTGTGTCTTATAGGGTCCTTCTGGTGTTTGTAGATGGGCAGTTCTTGAGCCACCTGCAGATTTTCCCATGTTAAAAGACATTTCTGAGTCACTTGTGTCAGAGTTTAGTACGTAGGGACAACCACTTAGTTGTTGTGCCCAAGACTTTGCTGTGTGGTTGACACTGGACTGAGAAGATCTAATGCTTTGTCATTCTCAGAATCGCGATTCTGTGGTTGTGCTCAAAATCGCGATTCTCACCAATCACGATTTTCAGTCAAAAACACAATTGTGTGAGAACACGATTTTCTAAAACACGATTTTGTGAATCACGATTCTCTGAGACAAAATCGCGATTCTCTAGAACACGATTCCGTGAAAACACGATTTTCTGCTCAAAATCGCGATTCTCACCAATCACGATTTTCAGTAGAAACACGATTTTGTGAAAAAGGCGATTCTGTGAAAACACGATTTTTTGCTCAAAATCGCGATTTAAAAAAAAAACACGATTCTCTGCTCAAAATCGCGATTCTCACAAATCACGATTTTCAGCAAAAACACGATTTTGTGAAAACACAATTTTGTGAACCACGATTTTGTGAAAACACGATTCTCTGCTCGAAATCGCAATTCTCACCAATCATGATTTTCAGTAAAAACACGATTTTGTGAAAAAGGCGATTCTGTGGAAACACGATTTTTTTCTCAAAATCGCGATTTTCAAAACACACGATTCTCTGCTCAAAATCGCGATTTTCAAAACACGATTTTGTGAAAACACGATTTTGTGAAAACACGATTCTCAAGGTACAAAATCACGATTCTCTTGAAGTTCACAAAATCGCGATTCTCTTGAAGTTCACAAAATTGCGATTCTCTTGAAGTTCACAAAATCGCGATTCTCTTGAAGTTCACAAAATCGCGATTCTCTTGAAGTTCACAAAATCGCGATTCTCTTGAATTTCACAAAATCGCGATTCTCTTGAAGTTCATAAAATCGCGATTTTTTCCAAAAGGTCATGTTTGCCTGTTTTGCCCCCCATGAGCCTGATTTGACATAACTTTTTCATCCAAAGTCCATTTTTTGAGCTCTATAGCTCGTTGGAAAGCTCGTTTCGAATCCTACACGGTCTCAACTATTTTTTATAAGAATAATGCATTGATTTTCAGATAGGATACTTTGAAGTTGACCCTTAGGTGGGACCAAGAACCCAAGGGGACTCCAAAGGATTTGTGAACCATACCAAGGGGAAATTTTGGACTCTTAGCAAAAGCTTATGAACCTGAGATCTGGTAGACACCTAGGAAAGGATAGATAAAGCATTAGATCTTGTCAGTCTTAAGAATTATTTTGACGAGTCAAGAGATCCTTATGATCATGTGGCCGAGTTCAAACAAGTGTTAAGAGCTGAACAGGTTGAGGATTTGTTCACCTAGTACGAGGCATTTGGTCTGACTCTTAAGGGCACTGCCTTAGCTTGGTTTCAACCACTGAGTAGTCGCAACTATCGCGATATAGGTCAACTGCTAGACGAATTCATTGTAGAATTTCCCAAGAGTGGTATCAGGCAGAACACTTCATCTTTGATCCATAGCTTCAAGCAGACACCCCAAGAAACAGTGTGACTAGCAGGTAGAAGGTTTAGACAGTACCTAGAAAGATGCCCCGCTCCAGAGCTACCCACGCCAGCCAAACAAGTGGCTTTGTTCTTAGATGGCTTACTGAGCACAAAGTTAAGATCATATGTATACTTGAAAGAGCCTAGATCCATAGAAGAGTGCGTGCGGACATGCATTGACATAGAAGATAACTTGGGTGAGGAGTTAGGATTATCCAAACTCTATAAGGATTCAAATAGTTCTACTAGTCATACTTCAAAAATCTCCACGGAAATAGAGGAGATAGCTGAGCAAGTTGCCAAGAAGTTGGGAGTCCAAAATAAACAAACACAGAAAGTCACTCCATTGAATCGGTGTTATACTTGCAGAGGCGACCACATGGCTAATGTATGCCCATTGCACAACCAAAACATGAGAGAAAGGAATGCTCTATATTGCACTATTGAGAGAAAATATACGAACCACACGGCTCAAGATTGTCCCTATAATAGGCAGGCTATTAGATAGAATTATCAACAACCTTACCAACCAGGTAGGTATCAAAACCAATACCAACAGCCATATTATAGACCACAACAGCAATATCAGGCACAATATAGGCCACAACCAGTCTTGGGAAACCAACCACCAGCTCCTGCCAATGTGATTCCAGTCAAATATGCTGTGGGAGAGGAAAATCCAAATAGAGCATTGGTGCCACTAACCCCATTGATACCAGATAATGACTCTCATTCTCATAGTTCAGACTACTCCCATGAAGGTAGTCCACATGCTTATTACACAGAGTCACCTGAACATAGTGAGATTTACTCGTATCAATATGAGGCACCACCTATGGAGCAAAATTGGGAGCCAGAATACTCCAATGTCATGTACACAAATCCTAACCCTAGGCCCCAATTGAGACAAATGAGACCACAAGCCCCTAGAGGATCTTGTTTCAGATGTCAAGGTGACCATTTCATTCGTGACTGTCCCCACCCACCATCTCCGAGTCAAGGACAGGCTATCACAATACAGGCTTTTTGTCCTGATTGTGGCAAAGGCCATCTCTCCAGAGATTGTCCAAGAAACCGCTCCAGTGCACCCAGGATTACACCCATTAATGTGGTAGGCTTAGTGGCAGATTCAAGTTCAAGTAGTAGTAATGTGGCTCCTATACAAGTTGTCACTAGAGCACAAGCCTTAAAACAGGATAAACCAGCAGAACAATCAGAGTCGAGTGAATCAGGAGAGTCTAGTAAGAGGAAAACAAGAACATGGAAGGATACCAGAGAGAAGGCCAATCGCAAGTGGAATAAAAAGTTATTGGAACTAGAAGAAAGCTTAAAAGAAGCTAAAACAAAAATAGAAGACATTGCATCTCAAAGCCCCTCACATGCCGAAACTCCATCCACTCCACCTCATCCCACCCCACCACCCATTCTAAATAGACCGCAACCAGGGTCTGTTCTTGCAGATCCAACCCCAGAAGGCTTGGACATGATGTTCAAGGCCTACCAGGCTCGACTTCAAGAAGGGCCTACAGCTGCAAACCTAGACAAGAGTTACCCTAGAGCAGATTTAGAGATTGAACAGATGAAAATGTGCATGAAAATGGTAGAACAAGCTCAAGCCATACTTGAGACTAGTCAAAAGTTCAATTAGACAAACTCTATCAAATCAGATTTGCATTTCGAGGGCTTACTAGAAAGATTAGAGCAATTGGTAAACAAACCACAAGTTTCTTTACCTCCACAGGCTCAACCAGTTATTGAAAGAGGAAGCTCACCACCAATGGGAGCTTATGTTCCTAATTCCACAGATGCTGGAATACCTCCTTCAATTCAACAGTACTCTCAAGAGTTCTTGCGGGAAATACAAGAAGAGAAATGGGCCAAGGAGAAGGGTAATTCCCCTCCTATTCCTGAGATTGATGATCTTCATGATCAATTTCCCCAAGACATTCCATCTATTTATGGAGATGAAGCAGAACAACAAGAAGATGAAAGGTTAGATTTTGAATCTAATACCTTAGAGGAACTGCCTCAATTTCCAGGCCCATGGGAATCTGAATCTCTTCAGATCAGAGCTCCCACAATACTTGTCAGACATGAAGACTCAGTGGTCCCAAGGAACACTGATGTTGTGAAGAACACTAAGGTTCAATGTCATCTCACTGTAGAAGAGCTGCTCAAAGCAAAACCCGAGCTACGGAATCATGTGAAGGATCAGGTTCCAGAACTTGATTTCAATATGCCAAAAGCAGGCTCTAAGCAAAAAGTGCCAGAGATACCTCTAGACAAAATAGGGGACATGTGTGAGGGTGAGGAAGGTAATACTTATCTTCCAATCAGCTCACTGCAGCTGAACGGAACTATACCACAACTGAGCAAGAGGGCTTAGGCATGGTATATGTTGTGAAGAAGTTTAGACACTATTTATTGGCCAACAAGTTCAAGTTTTTCACTGATCATCAAGCTTTGTTATACTTGGTCAATAAACCTTGCAATACTGGACGCTTAGTAAGATGGTTCCTCTTACTAATGGAATATGACTTCGAAGTTGTTGTCAGGAAAGGTAGAACCCACCTTTGGGCAGATCACCTTTCTTTCATTACTTCAGGAGAGTCACCGCAAGGAGTGTCTGATGAACTACCTGATGCTTATCTGTTCAATTTGGAAGTTGTTCCCAAATGGGCAAATAAGTTGGTACCAGTCCTAACCTTTGGCCCTACAAATAAGAATGTGAAAACATCACAAGAAGAAATTGTAAGATCACAAAAATATCACATATTGGCACGAAGCATGTACAAACAAGATACTGAGGGTGTATTAGCTTGTTGTGTCGAGGATGATGAACATAGTAGTTGGTTGCAGCAAGCTCATGAAGGATTGCTAGGAAATCACTATTCTAAACAACAAACATTGCAGAATCTGAAGCGTCTAGGAGTGTATTGGCCTAGCATGGACAAAGAAATACATGAGTGGATTAAGAATTGTCCAATGTGCAGAGAGAGACCCGCAGTGGAGCATGCGACCCTTTATCAAGTGTCATTAATTCCAGATTGGAGTGCTCCATTGGTAGAGTTTATGAGGTCGGGAAGATTACCCAAAGAGGCTAGTCTAGCAAGAAGACGAAGCATGGAGCAAGAAGCTCAAGGCTATGCCTTAGTAGGAGACAACTTATACCGAAGAGGCAAAGATGGTTACTTAAGACTGTGCGTTCATGAATCAGACTATTTAAAGGTCTTAGAGACTGCACACAGTGGTGTTGCAGGTGGACATTTCGGTCCTGACTGAGTGATCAAGACCATTCTATTCTCAGGACTTTGGTGGCCCACTCTTCATATGGATGCACATACCTATGTGAAGAAATGTGACACATGCCAACATGCACAATATCCAGTTAGAAAAGACGAGATGCCCTTGAGGCCAATGATGGGAGGGCGTGCATTTTCCAAGTGGGGCATAGACTTCATAGGTCCTATTAACCCCCCAGCTAGAAACTCCCATGCAGAGTATATTATTGTAGCCACAGATTACCTTACAAAGTGGGTAGAAGTGAAAGCCACCACAAAGAATGATGCTCAGACTATGGCTAAGTTCTTATACGAGAATGTGTTCACGAGATATGGGCTACCAATAGAGTTAGTGACCGATAGAGGCACACACTTCTTGAATGAGGTCATTGAAAATCTTCTCCAAGAATTCTTGGTGATACATAAAAAGTCTGCCCCTTATCACCCACAAGCTAACGGACAAGCCGAGAGCACCAATAAGATCCTCTGTAACGTATTGATAAAACTGGTAAATAATAAACGCTCTGATTGGGACAAACAACTTCATCATGTTGTTTGGGCTTATCGAGTTGCCTACAAAACGGTACTCAACGCCACCCCATTTCAGATGGTCTTTGGACAGAATGTTGTGCCACCATTAGATTTCTTAATCCCTGCCTTAAAAGTAGCACAAGAGTATGAGTGGAATGGACATGAATTGTCCTCTAGGATCTTTGATCTAGAACACTTAGGTGAGACAAGGCTACGCGCGGCAGCAGGCATCTATGTTGCAAAGAAAAGGCAAAAGGCATACTTCGATGCACACATTAGGGATAAGGGATTGAAAGAGGGAGACCTAGTGCTGGTTTATACGCTAAAGCAACATGCCCGTTAGTTGGAGAAAAGAGGATATGGACCCATGATCATTAATAGAATTTCCACTAGTGGTGCTGTTCAATTGGCTACTTTAGAAGGTGACATCTTGCCAAACTATATCAGTGGTTGTCGAGTCAAGTTATATCAAGAACCTCTTATAGAGGACATGCTAATGAGAATCAACACTGCTAAGAAACAAAAAGAAGAAGAGATGAGAGTCAGAGAAGAAGCACAAGCAGAGGCTAGAGAGCGCATAAGGCGAAATAAGTTAAGGCGATTAGGCCTAGATGTCAACTCAAACGCCCCAAAATATCACATGGATATGTGTCAAAAATCAGGCATAGCGATTTCTCCAGTTATTGACCGACGTCCCTTTGTGACCATAAAGACAGGACAAGGAAAGGGTGCAAGGACTGTGAAAGCATTGATTGACTCAGGTGCAGCAAGTAGTGCAGTTCGACTTTCCTACTGCCAAGACTTGCAGTTGAACATCAATCCCATAGAAGCTTATCTCATAGGATTGGGAGGTGTGGAAACCCCTTGTTTGGGCGAGGTGGAACTTCCCATCTACCTGCAAGATGTTCCAATGAAAGTCAAAGTGCTAGTGTGTCAAGATGAGAACCTTACAGAACCACTTGTCTTAGGACAAGATTGGATTTATGACAATGCAGTCAACTTAAACCTAAGAAGTCAAATTCTTCAAGTTTGGGTACATGAACAATGCATTACATTAGAATTAGAGAACTGCATGCTCCCCGATCATGGCACCACACACTCTCTTAGCTCTTCTAAGACTAATCATATGGAAGAAGATGTTGTATGTGTCAAAAGCTCTATGATGCAGAAGGAGTCAATCGTGGAAGAACAGGTTCGAAGGCGGGTGGATCTTTCTTCTTCTCCAAAGAATCAAGTAGCCACACTAGTAAGTCCACCACAGAGGCAAACACAACCGATCACGACAATTGCTACATCAAATAGAAAGACACCATTCGATAAGAAAGCAGTTCCGAGCATGACGCAGATCTGGGTACGCAAAGGAGAGAAACCACCAACCTTGCCCCCGCAAATCCCATCCAGGCAAGCCAACCAGGTCAGAAGACAAAGGAAGCAGCTCGGACAAGCTCAATCATAAGGTATCCAACAAGTTTGGGTGCCTAAGAAATTAGCTGCAGCTCAACAAGGGCGATTACAGATGTGGGTACCTAAGAAGCTCTTACATCTACAACAACCTATGTTCTCCCACATGCGAAAGGTCTCAACAAAGAAGCCAAAAAGAGAAGAGGGTAAGAACCACGTACAGAGACCGAAAGAAGATCAAATCAGCTCTTCAACAATAGTAGGAAGACGTGCAAAAAGGATAAGGGTTTGGAAGCCAAAAGTACAAGTAGCCTCCATCGAACCAAAGCGCCAACCACACTGGATACCACATTTCAGAACGCATCCAAAGAGGAAGACGCCTAAAGTAATCTCTACAATGCCAAATGCTGTTCTAAAATGGATCCCTATAAAGAGGAAGGATCAGTGGTCATCTCGAGATCCAATGGATACATCCAACAAAGATGACACCAACATCTGCAAGTGGCATCAGGCCTCGACGAGCGACAACCATGTGCTCCTTGCACAACCTTGTCTTTTGCACCATTTAGGTCATGCATTTCTAAAGTATGCATTATATAGGGCCACATTACATGGCCGTGTATAGACACAACTGAGAGTCCCATGCACTAGAGCACATTGACACATGTAAACCACTTTTTGATACTAAACTTTGCCTTCTTGTTTTGTGACATTCCTCAAAAAAAAAAAAAAAGAGAGAGAGAGGGAAAGAACTTGTTCCCAGGTTTCGCTCATGGAACATGAATGATTCATGCTTAGTTGAAGATTGAACCATCGACTACTGGGCATTTATCAGTTTGGATAGAAGTGTGTCTCGGCTAGCAGATGATGTAATTGCTGCCTTATCTGGTAGATGTCAAGAACTTAGCATGAACATGGCATCCTCACCTATGGTTTCCCCTTACCATGGTGGGAGTGAAGATCTTGAAGTTCCACAACTTGAGTGATGCTTAACTACTGTATGTATGAGAGCATCCAAGGAGGTATTTGCAAGAGTTTGTTTGGTACCCCGAAAATCCTTGCCTGTATACTAGATGAGCAGACTCCTGCTTATGGTGAACTAAAGAGAATATGTGAAACTAAGCTTGGTGTAGTTACCCAATGTTGTTTGTCAAAGAATATAAAGAAATTCAATTCTCAGTATTTGGCAAACGTTGCTTTGAAAAGAGAAGACAGAACCAGGCACTCAAAAAAATTTTCGGTGGATCAGCAACATGGACATTCATGGACAATGTTCCATCACAAATGCAGGGTATAAGGAAACCTCTTCGTCAGCATACCCTTGAGCACTTAGCTGAAGACCCGCAATTTTTGCACCATACTTCTTCCAATGCATTTTCCAAGTAAGCATGCGTAGGGCTACATTACAAGGCCGTGCACAAGGCACATACTTTTTTCAACCCATGCACATACACACTTACCCATCATTCACTATGGGTTATGAGTACTTGGCATGACTACTCTGAACATCATCTTTAGAAGCGCTAGAGGACATCTTGGGCAACATCAATACCTAGGAAGCAATTTGAAGCTAGCAGTTGCTCCAACTCAATCTTGATACGCATTCATGCGGGAATCCACGGGACTACGACTTGCAAAGGCGTGCAGTGACAAATGAAGGACCGGACAACCAACACTGCCAAATTTGGAAGATAGACGGCTCTTGTTCATATAGAATGGATACTACCTCCCAAGCACTACATGGAACAACCACTACAACAAGGGTCTGTCAGGGACAATAGACTCGAGAGGGGGGGGGGAGTGTTCAAGCTGAAGGACAAGGACAAAGCATAGGAACACATCTAAGAGGTGGACACACAAGAAGAAGGAGCAAGTAGGGAGCTCCAAGAAGTACATGTCAACTTTTCAGAAGAATTCCCTACAAAAATAGTGATTTCCATCACTAAAACCATTGTAAATACCATTTTCTATTTTTGTAGCTCCATTTTGTGCAACCCGAGGAGTCCTCGAGCTTGAGGAGCATTAGAAGTATCATCCTACCAATTTTCATAATTTTTAGACTCCATTTGAGCCCTCAAATAAGCCTTGGAACCTAATTTTTAACTAGGCCGGACACTAGGTCTGGACAGGGCCAAAACTAGTCAAAAAACTATAAAAAGAGCTAGAGAGCTCATTTTTGAGGTTAGCTTGTTAGAGAATAGAGCTTTGTAAGAGAACTCTTTGCAATCGAAGCTTTCCATTGTTCCTCTCTTTGATCTTACCTTGTGCGTGTGTGTGTGTGTGTATGTGTGTGTGTATGTGTGTGCATGTTTGTGTGCTTTCACTCACGCACTTGTGCCTTCACTTGCTCGTGGTCTTTATACCGGTCCTCACGTCTCCGCGGATTGACAAGTAAAGGAGGTGGTGCTTACGCTTGAGCTACACCTTGCCCTTTGATTTCCATTGTTTGAACTCTTGTAAGTTGATGGTGTCCTCATCATCTGGTTTGATATCTTCAATTATGATTGGCTCCTCCTTGGTGAGACTTCGAAACTCCTCTTCCAAGTCATATGGCAATTTGACTTTCTTGCATTCACTTTCAAACCAAGAGTCATTCTCATCAAGAACAAAATCTCTACTAACCATAAATCCTTTGTTGGATGGATTATAAAACGTGTATCCTTTTTTATTTAAATCATACCCTATGAAGATGCACTTCTCTGCCTAAGGGTCTAGCTTACCTCTTATTTGAGATGGAACATGCCCATAAGCAACACATTCAAATATTCTATAATGATCAAGTGATGACCTCCTACCATGCCATGCTTCATATGGTTCCATCCCATCAAGTGATTAGGATGGAAACGTGTTAATAAGATAAGTGGCAGTGGATACACTTTCTACCCATAAATAATTAGGCAATTTCTTTTCATTAAGCATTGATCTAGCTGCTTCCACAATCAACATGTTTCTCCTCTCTACTACCCCATTTTGTTCCAGGGTATACCTTTTAATAATCTCCCTTTTGATACCTCTCTCTTGCAAAAATGCATCAAATTCATTAGAGAAGTACTCATCTCCTCCATCTAACCTTATCCTCTTAAGACTTCTTCCTGTTTGATTTTACACAAGTGCAAGATACTTCTTGAAGCAACTAAACACTTCATCTTTATGTTTGATAAAGTGCAAGATAGTCCACCTACTGAAACCATCAATGAATGACACATAATACCTTGAGCCTCAAATTGAAGGGTCCTTGCTTGGTCCCCACACATCTGTGTGGACAAGTTCCAAGTAATCCTCATGCATGTAGCCTTTCTTTGTAAAGGGTAACATGTGTGATTTACCAAACTAACATGCACCACATTTATAGATCATATGTTTCTTGGATACATTAGGTCTCCCAAGCACACATTGATCTCTACATATTTGCTTCAAGGTTCTCTCGCCAATATGCCCTAATCTTTTATGCCAAATTCCTAACCCAGACAATGTTTGATCTTTGTAATTATAAAGTGCAATGTTTCTAGTGTCCTCAAGTTCAAATGTAAATAATCTACCTATTTTTTCTCCCTTGGAAATTCTCTTGAATCCATGTTGGGGATCCTCCACAAAAGCTCCATATTTATTGAACCTAACTTGCAAACCCTTCTCCACTATCTGTCCAACACTCATCAGATTCTTGGTGATAGTAGGTACATAAAGAACCCTGCTCAACAGATTTCTATTCCCATCAGAGGTTTTGACATTTCCTACCTTGACCACGGAATGCTTGATGTCATCATCTGTTTGTACTTGGTGCTTTCCCTTGGGCTCCTCAAGATGAGAAAGAAGAGCCACATTGCTTGCTACATGGTTTGAACATCCTGAGTCAATATAGAAGAGGTTTGCATCATTCATACCTTGTTTTGAAGTCATGTTCATAATAAGAAGGGAATTCTCTTGATCCTCTGTATAATTGTTGAAGTCCTTTCTTGATTTGTATCCTTCTTGATAGTTGTTATTATAATTGTTTTTGTAGCCATGGTTGTAGCCTTGATTATGGTTGAATTTTCCTCTTGATTGTGAGTAGCCACCTTTTGGATATCCTCTTCCTCCCTGATTCTTGAAGTTCTTATAACACTCATCTATAGTGTGATTAGAAAGTCCACATATATTCCATGGGGAATTTTTGAAAGGTCTCCACCTACCTTGCTTACCTCCTCTGCCCCTTCCTCTTGAATTCCTACCTCTTCCTGCATAGTTAGCTTGAGAAGTAGTACCTTCATCTTCTACTTTCTTGCTCTTCCCTTTCTCTTTGGACTTTCCTTTATCTGTATATAGGACAGAAGCGTTGTTACCTCTTGATGGTTCTCCATTCTTGTCGAGCTTGGCTTCATGAGTAAAGAGCTGTCCCATGAGAGTGGTAAGATCGAGAATCTGCATGCCCATGTAAAGGTCCATAGCAGTTGTTAAAGCTTCCCACTTATCATCTGCCTTGATGCCATTGATTATTTGTCTGCTATTTGCTCCTCTTCAATCTCCTCTCCTATGCTTGCCAATTGATCAGCCACATCTTTAACTTTGGTCACATACTCTGAAATATTCTACTTGGGTTGCTTCCTTTGAGTAGTAAACTCAATCCATAATTGATTTTTTCTAGCTCTTGTGTTGGAAGAAAAATATGAAGAAAATGTATCCCAAGTCTCTTGGGATGATTTACAATTCCTCCCTTGTAGGTTGTCCTTTGCTTCTGAAAATGGGCATCTTCTCATCTCCTCCCTTGTAGGTTGTCCTTTGCTTCTGAAAATGGGCATCTTCTCATCTCCTGATATGTATCCATAGAGACTCCTTCCTTGTAGATATGTCTTCATCCTCAAGGACCATTTTGGATAGTTATTCCTATCCAATTTATCAATAAAAGAAGGAAAACCATCTCCCATTTTACCTCAACTTGCTATGATACCATTGTTGGAAGAGATGGATGGATACCTCAAGGAAGTGAGGTCACATAATGTCAAAACCTACTTCGTACCTGCCCTATTTCACTTAAGGGTTATGTAGTAAGCCCTCTTAGCTTACAAATGATATCAAATAAGTACCTATGTACTTTGTAGTTGATGCTTCAAACAATTAGATCAAAACATATAACTTCACAACTAGCTAGTGATCAAAAACTTGCTATTTTGGCTTGACACCTACTGGATCTTTTGTTCAGTGCTCACAGTACACTAGCAAATGATCAAAATCCTTTTGAGGATGTTTAATTAGTTTAGATAGCTAATTCTCACAAGTGGAATCACTTAAAGTGATAAACCACACACTGAAAAATCAATTTAGCATCTGGATGCTTACCCCCGATTTTTTAGGGATTGAGCAGAGATTGATGAGAGATCACTTCAACGTGGATATCTCCAAATTGGCTAAACCAAATGCCCTAAACGTTTGGTAGCTTAAAATAGACCTTGATTTGGTTCCAGCAAGCTATACAACATGCAGAATGGATAAACAATCACTGAGATATGATCAAGCAAAGATCACTGTTTTGAGTAGTCATAGCAGAGATGTAGAAAGAGTTGATCAATGAAATGTATGTATTGTAAATCATTGTTGTGCAAGATCATTGGCTTAGAAATTATGCCCAATGATAATGGCATGAGTAGGCTATTGCGTAGACTACTCAACTCTTGCAAATGATCTATGAAAGAGCTCTCTAGGAGGCCACATACCCGCGAATCTCACAAGCTCTTTTTATAATGAGTTCTTCATTCAATTTTGAATTCAAATAAGGCTCCACCTAAAAGTGTTTCCTCTAAATGAGGAGTGACCCTACAAAATAAAATTCTTAGCTCTTTTTTCTCTAACTCCACGAGATTTAAGCTATTGAAGGATTCTCTCAATGATTTAGCTTTTGCACATGGTAAATGACTAGATATTACAAGCTATGGTTCATGTGAATCATCACATTCTTTCACATATAAGCCTCCAAGCTAAGCCAAATTTGAAGGCTTGGGTACTTGCACCAACACCAACAAGCTGAGTGAAGTGGTTAGCAATATATTTTATATTCTCTTCAATTGAAGTGTATTCTACCCCCTTCCTATCAATCATGTACAAAATCTCTACCTTGTGCTTCTTTTTCTTTAAGAGTTTACACATTTCTTTTGTCAATTTATGTGTTTTTCATACGCACCAATCTTTAAAATAGATTTGTAGATAATTTCTTTGGATATCTCCTCCATATTTGAGTTTGGCCCTAATTTTCAAGAGCTAGATCTATGGGTACACATTTACTTTATTAACTTCCACCTCAACACAACCTATGATACACATTTTCTCTTCTAATCCATCAAGTATTTTGAATCTCCCTTTGAGCCTTGGTAAACATAAATTAAGATTGTTTGAATTTCATCTTCCAACGCTTAACTAGCAATTTGTAGGTATCAAAAGTCTTGATCTAGGTCGAGGTGATCTTTTGATGGAGTGAAGGGAGGGAGAGGATTGAAGAATCCATATGAAACCAAGGAAATTTCTTGTGTCTCACTTGTGACTTGAAGGCAAGAACAACAAGATAATGATCAAAGACAACAAGGTCTTTGAATTGAGAGCAAGGAGAGGAGCGAAGAAATTCAATGATATTTTGCAAAATATAGCTTCTTTTAAGTTTAGCTTTACAGAAATCAACCCCTAAATTGAGGTTTGAGGAAGAGAAGCCATGAGAAACTTTGAATTTTAATATATCATGGTAGAGCTTGACCTTTTCCCGAACAACTTTCTCTTGGCCATCAATGATCCAGCCTCTTTGGTCCCATCTATCAAACTAGGCTTCTACCACATTGAAGTCCCTGCAAAGAATGACTCCCAAGGGAAGGGAATCCAATTGCAACCACATATCCAATATTTCCATGTCTTGATTCAATGCTTATACTGAAACAATAGTGGAATGGAGAGGGCCTCTAAAAGAATTTGCTATCCATCGATGGTTACAATTTGTCATGATCACACCAAGGAGTCCTACCACGCCATCCTAAAGCCTAGAGCCATGTCATTGCTCCCCCTCATGTGCTTTGTGAAGAACCATAAATAAGAGGATAAAATAGTCTTATGTCATTTTTAAAGCTCCTCACCATCAATTTTGATCTTCTTTAGGTAGAAGAAGTCTAGTAGGTTAATATTTTTATCTCAAAGGCTTTTTTCAGTTATTGTTGCTCCTAAAGGATCCGCGAGAGCCCCTAGTGTTAAACAAGAAAATAATCAATTGAATGGGTTAATTTCCTTTTGAGTCTCAGACTTATCCCTTAGTTTTTTTTATCTCTTCTTTTTGAAGAAGATGGGTCCATGCACACGAGTCGTCCTTTGAAGGGACTCTTCCAAGAAGAACCCCTTGGTTTTTTTCCTTTGTGTGAAACCACCATTGCAAAAGAATTTGGTACAAGATTCGGCAACGTCGATCCGATTATCGACCTTTTACTATGAGGGTTATCTTGTCCACTGTGATCTTCTTGCTTATCTTGCTTAGTTATGGAATTGAACTCTATGTTTTCCTTCTCAATCAGTTTTTGATTCGTTTCCCTTATGTATTCTAATTGGTTGATCTCCTTTTCTAAGATGTGGAATAAGTTTGCTTCATAGGCCAACTTAGAAGGACTCGATCAAGGTAGGCTTGAAGGTCTTATATTTCTTCTACTCGAGTTTCATTTCTTTAACTTTCTCCAATTTTGAACAGGGTTCTTCAGAATTACTCCCTTCATCCCTTTTGGTTAACAATACTTTGTTAACCTGCTCAACTACCATAGGCCACATTCTTCTCTGTTCTTTTTGCCTTAGTGGGAATCTTTAATTCTATGGTTGAGGATTCTGCACTGGACACAAACATTAGGTAGATTTTTGTAAATTAATTACTATTCTAGGGGCTTTTCTTCACAGATATCAATGCTGACTTTTTAGGTTAACTCATGATCATGATCTACCTCAATGTAGATATGAGGGTGCCATCTCGCATTGAATGAGTATGATGGAACTTTGTAAATGAGACCATTGACATCTTCCTAAAAGGCCAATGGACAACCTATGCACTCAATAATCTCCTTGAAAATTCCTTACAAAAAGAAGGAAAGATTAGGTAGTTCCAGCAAAAGTGTAAAACTACAATCCTCAAAAGTTATCCTAAAAAAGGTACCCCCAAAACGAGTTAGTTGAGCCTGATGATTTAATGTGCATGCTGACTAAGGCCAAAAGACTAGAGATTGTGCGAGCTCCAAAATGGGATCCTCAAACTACTACTACACTATTCTAGCTAAATGTAATCCTTGGCACATGGCTCTGAAAAAAGACATTTCCTAGCAACATACAAACTCAAGGGCCAATCAATTGACAATCAATTGAGAATCACAAACTCCACTCCCCAAGGTGAAACTCAACCAAGAACTAACCACTAAAAAATGAAATTCTCAATAACCAAGTGCCAATCACGACTACCTATCCCATCTATCGTGTTAGACCCATCTATTGTGTTGGACTACTCTATCACGACACACAGAAAACAAAATCCACAATAGACTCTTGTCTATCACAATAGACATGTTTATCATGACAGAAAAATCTATCACATTAGATCCATCTATTTCAAGAGACAGAAACCCATGACAAAGACCATCTATCGTATAGACACTTCTATTATGACATATCAAAATCCATGATAGAAAATAGATGACAAGCACCCTCTATCATGATAGGCTCATCTGTCGATACATATAGGACCTCACATAGATGATAGGCCATCTATTGTGATAGAATCTTCTATCCTAATAGACAAAGATTCACGAAAGATGATAAACAATAGATGATAGATGATGGATAATGGATAAAATCTATTGCAATAGAACCATCTATCGTGAAAGACACATCTATCATGATAGATACCCTTTATGGCAACACACAACCATCTGTTATAGACTCCATCTATTGTGATGGATAGGATTGTCAAAAGAATTTGTTATTGGTCAAATTTTGGCCAAACTAAGCCTAAATTTTAGATTTTTGTGTACATAGATTTGGAGCTATTTGCTTGGCAAGCAAGGTAGGAGTGTAGAGAAAAGCTTGGGAATAGCATCCCGAGCACAAGAGCTATTCCAAGTGCACGTGACTCTAAGTTGGAAGATCTCTCAACCCCCTTAGTCCATTTTAAGCTTAGACTGTGTGTATAGGTGTATTAATTAATTAGAGCAGCAATAGCAATCTGACAAGTTCAAGAAACCCTAATATTCTCAAGTCGAAGATTTAGTTAGAGGAAAGTTGTGGAAACTATTAAAATAAAAAGATAACTGATCAATCTAACAAAAAGTAATGCTAAAATAAAAATATTCCTCATGACATGATTATAAAGACAAGATTGTACACCAAAGGAAATTTAAACAAACAAGTAATTGATACAAAATAGCATTGCAACATGGTTTTACTCTGACATTGGGTAAGTAAGTGGATCAAATGAACCTTAGGTCAAATAGACATAGAGGACGAGGAGATAGACAAAGTATCAGATCTTCTCAGGTTACTTTTAGCATGGATAGAACATGTAAATCAATGTTAGCATACCTAGAGACTCCAAAGGGTCCCTATAAAACTTAGTTAGAATGAATCCTGAGCAACTACATGGGTGCTCGAATCTATGAGGATGGTTTGAGACGATTGGTGGTCCAACTTAGGAAACCACAATACCCCATTAGAAATGATCACCTCGTGGTCAAATTCAAAGAGGGATCTTATATTGATAAGCAAGGAGCCATGTATTTGGTAATCAGCTTAGGAGATAGGACATACAAGTTTGGATTAGTTATCCTTGTGTCCGAAATAGGAGATTTGGATAAGGAGAACCTATATAGAGAGAGCTTAGAACACATAGAGGCAAGTTAATCATGTCTAGAATCATAACATCATTTTGCAAGACAATAAAAGTATAGAAATCTTAATGAACAAAGAAATTGATTTATCATTTTAGAGATTTAAATGGGAAAAGCCTAGTGAAGTAGATTGAGCAATAATATATGAATTCAAGGACTCAAAATTCCTAGTAAAAGTCATCTACATGGATAAAACTTTAGAAAGGATGTATGCATTCATGGAGCATAGTATGTATGCTTATTCTTGGAAGGGTAAACCAATTTTCATCTTGCTCAAGTCTACTGATCCTCATAGTCAGCATGTGGCCAGATCTTCTCATGTCCTAGGAGCACACAAAGAGAAACACAAAGAGTGACGAGAAGTGAGATTTGTGCACACAACAGTAAGGTAGACGTCTAGACAAGACATTGATAGAGTAGAATGAGAGAGACCTAGGATGCCTAGAAATCAAAAACGTATGGACAAATTTCCCCTGTCTAGACCAAGAGAACATCTTAGAATCTTGATACCCACTCAATTAGTGAAATCCATGAAGACTTACTTTGATGGCATGGGAGACCCATACGGTGATGTGGGTGAATTCAAGCAAGTGCTAAGAGCTTAGGAGGTCAAAGTTTTGTTCACATAAAACAATGCTTTCGGACTAACCTTGAAGAATACAACCTTAACATGGTTGCACCCTCACATCAAGGTCAATTCAGAGACATAAAGAAATTTCTAGATGCATTTATTACCAAGTTTTTCAGAAGTAGAATCACACACAATACCCCATCCTTGATTGATAGTTGTAAGAAAACACCATAGGAAATTGTTAGTATAAAGACATAGGTTTGGAAAATCTATTTAAAGATTTCCAATCCCAGAGCTATCTACTCAAGCTAAGCATGTTCCCCTCCTTTTAGATGGATTATTGAGCTCAAAGCTACAATTATATGTCAATCTTAAGGAGTCGTGAACCATAGAGCAATGGATAAGAATGTGCATTGATATCAAGGATAATTTGGGTGACAAGTTAGAAATCTCTAAACTCTATAAGGGTTGAGATTGTTCTACTAGATCACTTCCAAACCCTCAATGAATCAGCTAAACAAGTGGCTCAAATGCTAGGAGTACTAAGTAGACAAGCCCATGGAGTGGTCCAGTAAAGTGTTGTTACACTTTTGGAGGAGACCACATGGCCAATGTGTGCCCCTTGCTAGCTTAGAATTCAGAGAACTCTAATGCACAATAATCCACCATAGAGAGAAAATATACAAATCACATTATGCAAGATTGTCCCTACAATAAACAAGCAATCAGGAAAAACTATTAGCAGCCTTATCAATAGCTAGGTAGATATTATAACCGATATCCACAGCCATATTATAGGCCACAACAACTATATCAGACACACTATAAGGCACAACAAAGACCTCAACCCATGTCAGGTCAACAACCACCACCCCCTACCAATATGATTTCAATCTATTATGCATTGGTGAAGATAACTTAAATAGAGCCTTAGTGCCAATTTCCCCTTTTATTTTAGATAGTGAACCTAATCCTCAAACCTTTGATTCTGCACATATAGATAGTCCATCGGCTTACTATATAGAATCCCCTAGCATAATGAGATCTATCAATATGAAGCACCATTATTAGAGCCTAATTGGGAGCCTGAATACTCCAAAGTGATGTTCAAGAATCCAAATCCTAGGCCCCAATTCATTATCCTTCGTATGTAATCCCAATGTATGTCATTTAACTATGATGAGGTATCCATTTCATTATGCAAATATGATAAATAGTCATCAATTTTCCTAAATCTTACATAAAACTCCTAGGCCCCAATTCATTATCCTTCGTATGTAATGTCAATGTATGTCATTTAACTGTGATGAAGTATCCCATTCATCATGCATATTTGATAAATAGCCATCATTTTTCCTAAATCTTACATAAACGTGAAGAAATATAAGAAAATTCATGAGTATGTAATGAGGTTATGTCATCTTAATTATGTATTCATTCAGTTCTTTTATTTCCTATCGTAAAAAATTTTTTGCCTATACACAAGCTTAGAAACGAGGGAATCATTAAATGATAAGAAAATTATAGATGATAAAATATAAATGAAGGTAATATGTGAAGCTTTTAAACCAAGATATCAACAATCAGTTAAACAAAATATGGCATGTTCATTAGAGTAGTAGAAAATGGGTACCTGGATTTTCTCGTGTTTGAGATACTCCATTTCAATAAATTTCAACTACCTTAATTGATCATTAATTCATTAATAGTTATGGAAATCCAAGAATTTCCAAAGTTATGAAGCTGGCATCATTTGAAAACAAGGGCTCTCATGAAAAAGCCCCTCCTCTATAGCTTAGCTTTTTTATGCAAAAACTCAAATGTTAAACATCACGTACCTCTGTAACTTGATGCTAAGCTATTTTGCAAGAGTTGATGTCACACATCAGCTTGTCTCTTGGTATCTCTCAAAATAATCGAAGAGAAGTTGAGTCTTTAGGATCCTCTCTCTCTCTCTCTCTCTGTCTCTCTCTCCTTCCTTGTGAACTATATAGTGACCGTGCACTATATAGAAATGTAACCCTTTCCCTCTTTCTTTGTCAAGCATGCACTATATAGCAATGTAACCTTGGAAATGCTCGTATGACCATAGATAAAGAAGAAAAAGGGGAGAAGGAAAGCTTTGTCACGTTTCTCGTTTTCTCTGATGTATCATCTATACAAGTATCGACCATGACACATTGTCAAGCATTCTCAATGCACTGGATTGCATCTTAATGCTTTGCTCATTTTGATCGTGACATTGGTGATTCTATGGACATATCTAAGTTGCTTGAATTTTAGGTCGGCCTCCTTTATCACTACGAGGTCGCATACTTTCTCTAGTTGAAAAACCACCAGACTATTGTTTATTGCGAGTACAGATGATAGGAGCATGAGAAGTTTGTCTATGTTGAGTTCTTTAAAGGAAGTTCGATCATGGACGTCTTATTTTTCAGTTAATTTTGAATCAACTAAAAGTTACAAAGAACATAGGCATAGCACTCATGGGACCCTTCATATTTAACAAAGCAAGGGTTGATCGCTTGAAAACTACTAGAATATAGAGCCCAAAAGGTCTACTTAAGTAAATTTACAATAGCAAGGAATGTCACGAAGTCCAAACAAGATAATTTATTTGAATTGGATATCCGAAAAGTTCAATGGTCCCCCAAAGAAACTGGTTTCAAAATCTCACCACCTAAATGATGAGGGTGTCTAGTCGCAACCCACAATAGCCGTATCCCCCCCACTCCCAGCCTTGAAAGACAAAGGAAGCAACCAACTTAGGTAACACGCTTGTACCTAGCAAGATTTTATGAGCCCTTTTCCTACAAAATTACAAAGGAAGGAGTACCTGACTTTGAAGGAAAGGTATTGTTCTCATTGCTTTTGTGATTATGCAAGTCAATATACATATACAGAGGTAGAAAACATCCGTACATAGGCACACACAGACACCTATATGTGAGCGTTGGTTTGTGTGTCGTTTGCATGCTCCAACTTCCAAAGACTTTCGAGCTGGCTTTCATGAGAAAACAAAGATTGGTAGTACATTGGTAAGCGATGCTGTTCATCGCTCATGTCATTAACAAACAAGAGCTTGATTTCGTTTTCTTCTTGTATCCGTCACAACGATGATAACTGCTGTGCGTTATACCTAATTAAATCAAGAATTATGAAAAAATGTAAGAAGAATGTATTTTCTCAATTGGTTGGGCCATTCGCCTCTCAATAGGGTGGGGATTCAATCCTTATTGGTTGTAAGCAGACACCCCTAACCACTTTGGTGGTGAGATGTTAAACCAAACCCTTTGAAGGGTTGTTGGACCTTCAAACTACCCAAAACGAGTCATCTTATCCGGCCATAGAATTTTCCCTTCCTAGTGTCTCTACAAGTCTTCGGGCTCTATGTCCTAAAAGTTTTAAGGCATCCAACCCTTGCATTATTGGATGCTATGCCTGCATGTGCTCTCTATGGAAGATTTGGAACAAGATGAAATAGTATGTCAAGATCACTGAAGATCGGAAATGGGTGGCAACTATTAGACAAAATGGTGGATTCGTGGAATGTTCATTTTTCATTTTGCATATCAGAAATTGGATTAGTCTATGAATTTTGAAATTCATTATGCCTCATGGTCCGCTTGGTCATTGCATCACCTTCCAGAATACCATCACTAATCAAGTTTTCAGATAATGATTGGTATTTTCATCCATATCAATGGCTTTCTTGATTCCTTGTGAAATCTTCTATTCATGTCAACAAACTATCCGTGGTATCTAATGGTAACTATGTCATATATGTGCGATGAAATATCCCAAAAAATCATTATGCATGTATCGTAGATAGAATCATTCGTCCTCTTAAATATTTCAAAAGCTTGAGGGAATATAAGCAAATGAATGATTATATGATGCGCTTATATCATCTTAATGTCGTCTTAATTATGTAGTCATTCAATTTTCTGACTTATATTTATAGAAACTTTATGCCTATATAAAAGCATGGAAACTACAGAATTTTGGAGAGCGAAAACTGTGTAGGCTTATAGGGAATGCCTTATGTGAGAAAGCTAAGAATCCGTGTTGTTAGTATCACCATAATAGGGATGCCTGAGGTGAATGTACGAAACCCGGATCTATGCAAGCATTACTATTCTTCAAGAGAGGATGCCCACTAATGCTCATATGCATTATCTTGGATGCCGTACTTGACCTTGATAAGATGTTGGTATCAAGACACAATAGCATCAAGAAATGATTTAAAGGATCAAAACTCAAAACATAGTTATGGCCAATTTTTAACAGAAATCCATAGGAAACAACTAATGCACATGCTCCTTAGATACTAACAACAAACGAGATGCAAATTATCAACAACAAGAGTCAATCGATCTGAACACCTACACGATTGGCATAAACTTTTAAAGCACATTCTACCTCTGGTTATCAATTGATGTACAATAAAAGAAGTATGGGACGTGATCTATCATCTTGGATCACTTATAAGATAATTATCATAGTTTTATATTTAATATATAAGAGTATTTGATATCTTTTATTTATGAATTAATTTTTTAATAATTTAATTTATAATAATAATAGGTGGAGTACATCAAAAGAGATTGTCAAAGACGCATCCCACAGAAGAAACCTGAATGTAGGGAGCTAGTATGTTGGATGGAGAAAGAGCTTCCAACATCATTTTTTGAGTAGACTAAGGTGTTTCAGGAATAGATTGAGGTGTCACACAGATCGGCTAAGAGGTGATATCACTCTGGTTGGGGTGTCACGTAGTCGAACATGTCATGAGGGGGTATTTATTGGTGTCTCCCTCTAACATTCTTGTATGTTTTCTTGATTTTGAATTTAAATCAATAATTATGAAAAAAAGTAAGAAGAATGTATTAGCCCGATTGGTTGGTTCATTCGCCTCTCAATAATGGGGGTGGGGATCCAATCACTATGGGTTGCAACTAGACACATCTAACCACTTTTGGAGTGGGATGTTAAACCAACCCCTTTGAGGGGGGTTTTTGGTCCTCCAAACTACCCCAAATGAGTCATCTCATCCGGCCATAGAGTTTTCCCTTGCCAGTGTCTCTACCTTAGCAAGTCTTCGAGCTCTATGTTGTAAAACGTTTTAAGGAATCCCACCCTTGCATTCTGGGATGCTATGCCTACATGTGCTCTCTATGGAAGATTTGGAACAAGATGAAATAGTATGTCAAGATCAGTGAAGATTGGAAATGGGTGGCAGGTATTAGAAAAAATGATTCGATGTGGTTCCATATCAAAGGCATCAGAGGGGTTGATTCTTGGGACCTCCAAGAATCTAGGGAGATTTGGAACAAAGGCTTTCATTCATGGAAGCACCTCTCAAATCAAGACACAAGCCAATGGATTAGATTTTATGACATTGACTCTATTAGGAAAGTGGAGTACAAAGATTGGTGCCTGTTCTAGAGCAGATTCGATGCTTCGGATTGCTCCTAGACTCGCATCCTTATTGGGCATGACCCTTTTGCTTGGAGGTTCCAACATTCATGAATAATGTGCACTTTCATATGATGCTCAATAGGAGGTGTTGTCTGAATTGATCTTGTTCAAGGTTGAATTTTAAGTTCTAATGCCTTTGGCATCCCCTCATCAAAAAAAAAAAGTGGTTCTTATGTGGCAAATCCTCCACAAGGAAATTCGGAACAATATAAAAGCTTACAAAATTTTTTGTGATCCTCCTTTGTGTAAATGTTGCCTACATGGAAGTGAAGATGTGGGGCACCTGTTATTTTCGTGCCCCACGTGAGCATCAATCAGGAGGGCTCTTAAGAGAATCTTGTTGGTACAGGGACAAGTCAATGAGAAGCAAGCATTATTGGGTGAAGCAAATGGTTGTTCTTCGGTATTGTATAATGCTATAAGAGGTGAGGTCCTCTAGAAGATCTTGAAAGAGAGGTATGCTACCAACTTTGAAAACTCTCTAAAAGAATGGCCGATCAAAAATCTCATTTCCTTTTAGGCAAAATTCCCACTTGTAAGAAATCCTTGCCATTGATACCTCATAAGAGTGTTCTTCCTCAAGAGCAACAAGTTTAAATTCAAGTGATCCCTCCATGAGCAGGACGAAAGGGTTATTAACGTTCTTTATAATGTTCTCTAGTCCTAGCAAGTTTTGTAAGCTACCCCTGTGTTGTGGGATTTGAGAGGTTCCATGGGTGTTGGGCCCATTCACTTGTAGAGTTGTTCTCTCTATCAATCAAAATTAAAGCTTGGGAGAGTAAGCTATAGCCAAACTTCCCTATGAAAAAGAAAAAGGTAAGAAAACCGACTTGGCATTAATTCACACCAATACAAAAGAGTAGATCTCAAAGATTCAACTTCTTCCAAAAAAAAGTAACAAGAATGACTTGGCATTATAAAAGGAATAGAACTTGTATGGCTCAAAAAATCTGAAAGTAAGAATAACACACATAAAAATTCTACCGTATGAAATTGTACACTCTCACAGAAAATGTGGGGCAAGTAGGGAACCACTGGTTCAGATCAGCTATGTAAGGGATAGTAAAAGAAATTAAAATCTTTAAATTCCTACGAATGTTATTAGCATAAATTGTAAAGATCGATTTACGATCCTCTTTCAAAATACATAAACTGCGATCATAAATGCTCTAACATATCTCATACTCTAAACATATTTGATATCAATATATTCCAAAAGCATATTCTTCATGGGGCTTCACAATCATTGATAGGTGTTACTATTAGGAATTAAAGAATAATTCCAAAAATAAACCCCTTTCTCTCCTATGGGCTTGAATAAATCTTAAAGCACACATCGTTAGACACAGTTATTTAATATCCAAGATAAAATGAAAGTAAAAATTAAGATCATTTTCCAAATGGGTGTGGTGTAGCGGTTTGCATCGAACGCCGTGGGGTTGTTGGCCTGGGTTCGATTCCTGCCGGGCTGGACATTTCAACTTTCCTTGTTCTCTCAAAAAAAAATTAGGATCATTATTATAATAATAGCATGTTTCATTTTACGTATTAGAATAAAATGAAAGAAAAAATTAGGATCATTATAATAAAATTGTTCATGTTTCATTTTACGTATTAGAATTTGGGATATTATATCATTTCTTTCATTGAAGTTAAATTTATTTCATTGAAGCCCTCAGCATTGAACTAATTTTTGTTTATTTTAAAGGTGTATGGATGGTTCTTTAAAAACAGGGATACATCTGACAGCTATTTCGTTTGCCTTCCTAACTTCTGCAATGTAAATAATGACCAATGGACAGGCCTTGTCATCTTCAATTCTGAATTTTCATAAACCAAAATGCCATTAAATTGGTTCATATATGAACTTTGCAATTCATTATGCGTCATGGTCCGCTTGGTCATTGCATCACCTTCAAGAAGACCATCATTACTCAAGTTTTAAGATATTGATTGGTATTTTCATTGATATCAATGGCTTTATTGATTCCTTGTGAATCTTCTATTCATGTCAACAAATTATCCCTGTTATCTAATGGCAACACATATGTCATTTATGTGATGAAATATCCCAAAAAATCGTAATGCATGTATCACAGATAGAGTCATTCGTCTTCCTATATATTTCAAAACCTTGAGGGAATGTAAGCAGATACATGATTATATGATGCGATTATGTCATCTTATTGTCGTTGTAATTATGTATTCATTCAATTTCCTAACTTATATTTTTAATTATGCCCACATTCCATAGGGCAGTTGATTGAGCTTTAGCCTCTTGAGGCGGAGGTCTTGGGTTCAAGCCCCGGGCTGGACATGTATGGTTTTGGTCAATTAAACCAGTTGTAATGTTGTAATCTTGTCTAACCCTTGCTTTGTGGGATACAGGGGTGAGTGTCATTTATCAAAAGTGTCATCGGTCATTTTGTTGCCTTGTGGATTTGGTTGTGCTAGTCACCATGGCATCACATATCAAGCAAGCTGGAGTTCTGGGGATAGACTGAGGTGTCGCAAGGATCGGCTAGGAGGTGGTACTGTTTTGGTTGGGATGACATGTCATCAAGGAATATATTTTGGTGTCGTCAGGAGGTATATTTTGGTGTCCGCCTCTAAGATTCCTTTTTTTCGAAGGAAATTTTGCAATAGCCTACTCTCCCAAACTTTAAATAATAAAAAGAACAACTCTACAAGTCCAACCCATGGGACCCACCAAATCCCACAAAGCACGGCTTGCTTAAATCTTGCTAGATGACATTACAAAGAAGAGTGATAACCCTTTCATCCCCCTCATGGGGGTCCACTTGCTTTTAATCTTGTTGCTCTCAAGGAAAAACACTCTACAATGTCTTAAAAGTGGGGGCTTCTTATAATTAAAAATTCTTTTACCCAAAAGGGAAAGAGATTTTTCGACCGATCATTCATTAGGAGGGTGACCAAAAATGGTAGCACACCTCTCTTTCTAGATCTTCCAAAGGGTCTCACCTCTTATAGCATTCCATAGTATTGAGGAACAACCGATCGATTCACTCAATAACACTTGCTTCTAGTTGATTTGTGCCTACAGCAACATGATCCTCCCAAGTGCCCATGATATGGACATTGACTTGGGGCAAGAGAAGAAGAGGTGTCCCAAGTCCTCATTGCCATGAAGGCATCTTTCACACCATAGAGGGGTTCCATAAATTTTGTTAGCCTTTACATTGGTCCAAATTCCTTGGTGGAGGATTTTCCACATAAGAACCAATTTTTTAACCTCAATGAGGGGATGTCAAACGGATTCGAACTTGAAGTCCTACCTAAGACTCGGCCAATCTAGACACCATCTTCTATTAAGCGTGACACGAAAGTCCACATTCTTCTTGAATCTCAAAATTTTATCAAGACTTTTCCATCATACCATCTAAGACCCTTTAAGGTGAGGGGATTCATGTCTAGTAAGGAGGTGAGTCCTCAAGCCCTCCCAAGCATTGAATTTGCTCCACAAAAGGGCCCTTTCTTCATAGTCCACTCTCCTAGCTGCATCAATGTCCTCAAATCTAGTCCATTGGCATGTTTCTTGATTCCACAAGTGTTTCCACAAATAAAAACCTTTGTTCCAAAGCATCCAAGCTTTTTGGAGGTTCCAATGCTCAACACCTCTGATGACCTTGATAGGGAATGAGATCAAATCATTTTGTCTAATATTGGCCGCCCATTTCCAATCTTCATTGATCTAAAAAAATTGTTTCGCCTTGTTCCAACTCTTCCATAGGGAGCAAACTAAGTCGGAGCATCTAGGCGTAACGTGATAAGGGGAGAACAAAAGAGTGAGAAGATCCAGACCCTCCACCCTAGAAGGGCCACAAGCCTAAAAGTGCTCTTGTTTCTAAAAATCAATTTGACCCAAGATGCATTCATGTAGCTCCAAGATTTAATTATCCATTTGGCCATCATTTTATTGGCCATTCCTTCAATTTCTAGAGTCCCCAAACCACCTTGATCTATTTGGCTTATGCAAGTAGCCCATTGAATTTAGGGGACAATTTGTAATTGTCGCCCATCCAAAGAAAGGTTTTGCAAATTCTTTTCAATTTTCCAATCTCTTGGTCCTTTAGTCTCTAGCAAGAGAGAAATTAAATAATTGAAGAAAGATGGAATGTGTAAACCACCATGGCTTGCCCCTCTAGGTTGATTTGCATACCTTACTAGTATGCCCACTTATTATCAAGCTTAGAAAGAGCCCAGTTCCATTATTGACCCATTCAAACACCAAATCCCATCGGAATACCTAACAAGTGAAAGATTTTAGCCCTCGGAATCAAGTGACAACCATGGGAACCCAACCTTGAGGTGGATGCCCAATAATGGCTCTGAAAGTGATTTTAGAGTGATTTATTTTGGATATAGATGCCTCATAGAAAGTATTTAGGCAATACCAAAAGGTATCAATGTTGGCCGGATCATTATGCACAAAAGCATTCGTGTCATTAGTAAAGAGTCTCATGATCATTTGGTCTTGTAACAGCCATCCTCCAGCATTGGGCCGGCAAGGGGTGGGTGGCAAAGGCCCAATTTGAGGTAGTAATAATCTCTTGCTAGATAGAGGGGAAAGACAATGTTGTCGGATTTGCATGAAACTAAGGGGATTTCTTCAGACTGATGACCACCTTGTGGGTAAGGAAAATTGGGTAGAGATCAAAGACACTTAGGTCCACACATTGGGAGAGGGAGGGGTGTCCTAGTTATTGATAATATTTTGTTCAATATAGCTCCTATCAAATCTAGCTTTCCTCAAGTTGATTGTAGTCTCAAGGTCTAACCAAGAGAAACTAGCCTTGTCTTTGATCTCCACCAGATCAAAGTGGAGCTTCACTTGGTCCCAAACTTATTTCTCATGACCATCAATCACCCGACCCATATTTCCACATCTGTAGAAAGGGCCTCCACCATATTAAAGTCCCCACAAAGAACAATGTCGAGGGACAGAAAATCCAAATATTTCCAAGGGGCAATTCTTTCTCAATTGCAATTCAGAGCATACATGGAGACAATGGTGAGTTTTAGAGGACCACAAAAGGGAACCACAAATCCACCAGTATTTTAGATCTCCTTGGGTATCCACAAGTCTAGTGAACAAATTGCTATTAATGTCGATAGTTGAGCCGCCATTACCCCTGAAGTGCATGTTGGAGAGCAGATATTCTTTGCAGTATTGGATAGAGTTAAAGACTTGTCATCTTCTTGATCCTATGCATATATTCAAGAATAGTGTTTATTCATTATGGCAACATCTTCTTTGATCAAAAGACACAATAGCATCAAGAAATTATTTAAAGGATCAAAACTCAAAACCAAAGTTATGGCCATTTTTTTATAGAAACTGACATGAAACAACTTATGCACCTACTCCTTGGATACTTACGACAAAAGAGATGCAAACTATCAACAATAGGATTCAATCAATTTGAACACCTACAAGATATGGATCATCTTTCCAAAACATGTTTATTATGGATGATAGGAGCTTATCTAGGTTAAAGACACATTATTGGCATAACATTCTAAAGCACATTCTACCTCTCATATCAATGGATGTACAACGAAAGGAGTATGGGATAATCTTGGATTGCTTATAAGGTAATTATACTTTTATATTTAATATATAAGAGTATTTGATATCTTTTATTTATAAATTAATTTCTTTGTAATTTAATTTATAATAATACTAGATGGAGTACATCAAAAGAGATTTAAAAAACTTGATCTCACAAAAGAAACGTGAATGCAGGAGGCCACTATATTTGATGAAGAAAGAGCTTCCAACATCCTTTTTTGATATTCAGGTTCATTTATTAGTCCAAGTCCATCTTGTGGATGAAATAGAGATTGTAGGTGTTGTAAACACTCAACGGATGTTTTGGGTTGAACAATGTATGGGAACATTAAAAGGTTATGTGCAAAAAAGAGCAAAACTAGAAGGATCTATGGCGAATTGGTGGATGCTTGAGGATGCTTGTACTATGTTAGTGAATACCTTGAAAGATTTCATGAACAAGCTCCATGTGCATGGATCAATGAGTCTTCTTCAAAAACAATAGATGAGGTATTATCAGGTAAGGGAGTTCCATTTGAATTTACGTTGCAAAAAAAAATGATGTATTTACTTTTATAGCATATGATAACGAATGTTCCAAGCATTCATTAGTGATTATGAATAGGAACTTCAAAATCTCTGAAGTAAAAGACAAAGAAATAAAAGATATAGACATAATCTCGATAATAATGAGAATATAAATATATCTTCTTTCATGAATTGGTTATATACTCGTATGCAATGAGCCAATGCAAATAATGAATGAATATTAGATGAGCAGAGGGAGTTAATGAGAGGTTGTGAAAGAAAGGTAATTTTATTTTAATAATATTCTATTTTTCATATATATGTATATTAGTTTCTCTTTAATAACTTTATTTTTATTGCAAGCTCGAATGTTCACTAATATGTGGGCTTTTGGACAATATATTAGAATCAAAATGATTTATTCTTTACGTAAAGGAGAGGACTCTAACATTTTTGCTTCTTTCAAAAATCTATCACGTACTACCTCAGAAGATAGGAGCCTTATAGATAGCAAACTTGGTTACGTAGGAACCATTGTTGGTGTCTATGAAATATCGATTCTTATGTTCAAACAGGTAAATAAAGTTTTTATTTCTTATGATATAGTTTATTAATTTTTTAAGCATATAATAATGATTTTTTTTTTTGATAGGTTATTTTGAAGGTTGATTGGTTTCGAGCTGAGTATAAAGGTAGTACTTTCACATTCAGAAGGGAATGATCTCGATTTTGGGCAATTGATTCTTCAAAAATAATGTGATTAACTTGAGAGCCATATATTCTTCTTCGACATATTGTGATTCATCATTAGATATGATATATTGGCATCTCAAAGAGAAATAAGAATCTTTGTACATTAAAATGATAATAATCTACTTGATGAAGATGATAATACTCTATGTACTAATTCTATTGAGGAGGAAGAGGAATTACCAGAAATCGAAATTAATCCATCAATGGATGATGTCATTTTTGAGAACAAAAGTTTAACAATAGAAGAAATACTAGAAATCAATAAGGATAATGAAGATGAGACTATATTGATGTCTCACCAAAATGATGGAAATAATGAAAACACATGAGTAGATTAGGGGTATGAGACAATCTTCTCTCTTTTATTCAACTAAAATATAGGTGAATCCCACCATAGACATGAAAACATGATCTTTTAAGTTAGAACATGAAGCTCGAGGGTATGCCTAAAATTTTGTATATAGCTTTATTATCGAGAACGACATTTCTCTCATGTATGTATTCATATGTGTGTGTATATATATGTGTGTGTATTCATGTGTGTTATATGTATACATGTGTTAGTATGCACATATGTGTGTTTCATGTGTATATATGTGTCTGCATGGGTGTGATATATGTATGAATGTGTTAGTATGCACACATGTATGTATGCATGTGCATTTGTGTGATTTAAGCACGTGTGTTTATAATTGTGTATGCATGTATATGTATACATGTTTGCATTTAGGCATGTATGTCTGATGTGTATGTATCTACATGTGTTATATATATATATATATATATATATATATATATATATATATATATATATATATATATATATATATATATATATATATATATATATATATATATATATATATATATATATATGTGTGTGGGTGTGTGTGTGTGTGTGTGTGTGTGTGTGTATACATGATCTGTATTTATCTTTATATGTATTATGGTCCTCGTTGATTCCCGTAGTTATATATAGAGGCATAAGTTTGAGAGGAGAGATGTCTCTCTAGTAGGTGGTGGGAGGACTCACTACAAGAAAAAGGGGGGCGTAGCGACGCCCCCGAATCGGGAAAAAAACGAAAACCGTCGCTTATGCGATGGAATCGTCGCATAAGCGACGGTAAAAAAATCGGATTTTTTTTTTTGGCCGAGCATCGTCGCATAAGCGACGGTAGCGTCGCTTATGCGACGCAACACCAAAGCGTCGCTAAGTGCGTCGGTAGTTAGCAACGCACTTAGCGACGTTGGCAAACTGCAGAGCCTCGCATATGCGACGCTTTGGAATGTAAAAAAAAAAAATTCAATTCTCCCGGCACATTTGTGCCGGGCCTTGAACGCAAGACCGAGAGAGAGAGAGAGAGAGAGAGAGAGAAAGAGCGCGCGCGAGAGGGAGAGAGAGAGAAGGGAGACGGTTGACAGGTATGCGCACACACACACTTACACACACACATATACACGAATAGACACACACACACATACGCATAGACACACACACATACACACAAATACACACACATAGACACACATACACAAGACGCGCACACACATACACACACATAGACGCTCACACACATACACACACATATACACACACAGACACATACACACATAATGATGCATCCACACACATACACATGCATACACACATAGACACACATATACACACACACATATGCATACACACACACATAGAGAGACATACACACACATACACATACATGCATACACATACACACATAAACACATACACACACATAGACACATACACACATAAACACATACGCACTCATAGGTACACACACATACACATAGAGACACACACATATAGTATATACACACACATGCACACATAGACACATACACACATACACATGCATACACACACATACACATGCATACACACATACAGACACATATACACACACATACACACACATATATGCATACACACACATAGAGAGACATACACACATAAACACATACATGCATACATTTGCATACATAATGCATATGCATATGCATATAATGTACATACATACTTACATGCATACATAATGCACATGCATAGATACATACACACACACACAGATACATACACACATAGACACATACACACACATGAACACATACATACTCATAGATACACACACATACACATAGACACACACACATACACACACAGACACACATACACATAGACGCGCACACACATACACACACATAGACGCTCACACACATACACACACATATACACACACAAACACATACACACATAATGATGCATCCACACACATACACATGCATACACACATAGACACACATATACACACACACATATGCATACACACACACATAGAGACATACACACACATACACATACATGCATACACATACACACATAAACACATACACACACATAGACACATACACACATAACCACATACACACTCATAGGTACACACACATACACATAGACACACACACATATAGTATATACACACACATGCACACATAGACACATACACACATACACATGCATACACACACATACACATGCATACACACATACAGACACATATACACACACATACACACACATATATGCATACACACACATACACACACATATATGCATACACACACATAGAGAGACATACACACATAAACACATACATGCATACATTTGCATACATAATGCATATGCATATGCATATAATGTACATACATACTTACATGCATACATAATGCACATGCATAGATACATACACACACAGATACATACACACATAGACACATACACACACATGAACACATACATACTCATAGATACACACACATACACATAGACACACACACATACACACACATACACACATAATGATGCATACACACACATACACATGCATACACACATACAGACACATGTACACACACATACACACATAATGATGCATACACACACATACACATGCATACACACATACAGACACATGTACACACACATTCACACACATTCACACACATATACATACATGCATACATATTGCATATGCATATGCATACATACATACTTACATGCATATGCATACACACACACATATGCATACATACATACTTACATGCATATGCATACACATGCATATGCATATGCATACATAATGCATATGCATATGCATACATAATGCATATGCATATGCATAAATAATGCATATGCATACATAATGCATATGCATACATAATGCATATGCATATGCATACATAATGCATATGCATATGCATACATTCATACTTATATGCATACATAATGCACATGCTTACATACACTGTCATAATGTATACACACACACATAGACACATAGACACATACACACATAATTATGCATACACACACATACATATGCATACACACACATATGCATACATACATGCATACACATACACACACATAGATACATACATACACATAAATACATATACACTCATAGACACACACATACACATAGACACACACACATATACACACACATACACACATAGACACATGCACACGTAATGATGCATACACACATACACATGCATACATAGACACACATAATAATGCATACACACACATACATATGCATACACACACATGCATACAAACATATACACACATATACACACACACATGCATACACACATATACACACACATATACACATATACACATACACATGCATACACACACACATGCATACACACATACCAACACATATACACACACACATACACACATAGATACATACACACGTAATGATGCATACACACATACACATGCATACATAGACACACATAATAATGCATACACACACATACATATGCATACACATACATATGCATACATACATGCATACACATACACACTTAGACACATAGACACACATAGATACATACATACACATAAACACATACACACTCATAAACACACACTCATAAACACACACACATACACATAGATACACACACATACACACATAGACACATGCACATGCAATGATGCATACACACGTACAAATGCATACATAGACACACATAATGATGCATACACACACATACATATGCATACACACACATGCAT
Organism: Ceratopteris richardii; assembly: GCA_020310875.1. Taxonomy (NCBI): domain Eukaryota; kingdom Viridiplantae; phylum Streptophyta; class Polypodiopsida; order Polypodiales; family Pteridaceae; genus Ceratopteris; species Ceratopteris richardii. The sequence goes on from CM035426.1 coordinate 85,587,985, forward strand.
ACATACATGCATACACATACACACATAGATACATACACACACGTAGATACATACATATACATAAACACATACACACTCATAGACACACACACACATACACATAGACAACACACACATATACCTACACACATACACACATAATGATGCATACACACACATACACATGCATGCACACACATACACATGCATACACACACATACACGTATATATATATTGATTTCTAACCATTTTGTTTTATATGTTAGGTATTATGGATCCCAGTAAAGAGAGAAAGGCGAAACTCACTCTCATAAAAAGTCTTATGAGAGCAAGAGTTCCGTCAGATACTCTAGGGGCCATAATGCGGGACTACGCAGAGATGTCCGATGAGGAGCTGGATTATACGATCCAGATGCTTACGCAATCAGACGAGGGCTCTTCTGCGGATCCACATGCAGGAAGAGAGCTATCTGCTCATAGGTATGTTTTTTTTCATAAATTTTTTTAATGATATTATAGCACATATTTTTATTTATTTCTTTCTATCTATTTTCAGGACACCTATACCACCTCCAGCACGTGATAGCAGAGCAGAGACGTTGCCTATGAGGACATGCATAGGCACGTTAGGACTAGAGTGCGACATAGAGCCAGAGGGGAATATTGTATACATAGGAAATGGATTGGAGTTCAAGAGGAGAATGCGTGCACTATGCGACTCTTACCTGCGCTTTATCCACTTACCGTGGAAGTAAGTAAAAGTTTTACATATAAATTGAAATGTATATCTTATGTTTTATTTATATTATGTTTTTTATTTTTGTAGTGAGCATGATGAGAGGGATAAAAAGTACGTGCTCAGTTCACTTGAGACGGAGTTTGGGACAGGGTGGTCTCTTAAATGGTGTTTAAAAGAGATGCGGACACTTATGGCGCATCGTCGTGACAATGCACGGTATGTATGTATATGAGAGAGAGAGAGAGAGACAGAGAGCACTAATCTCGATATTAGGGTTTTGAAATCCCTAATTTAAAAACTCTAATTCAACCTTTTAGCCATATGTTTGAAGTATATGTACACCTCCGACGTCCTACTAGAGAGATGTCTCTCCTCCCAACCTTATGCCTCTATATATAGCTACTCGAATCAACGAGGATCATGATTCATAATATATGTAAAGATATATACACATCATGTAGATAGGATACATAAATATAAAATGGAGTAGATATATTATGCTTCACACATACATGCCTAAATGCACACATAAATATATATATACATACTAACATATTTACATGTACATATTTACACATACATGTACATGCCTACATGCACACATAAACATATATATACATGCATACATATTTACATGTACATATTTACACATAGACACATATACATATATACATGTACACAATTATAAACACTTGCATATATTACGTACATGAATACATGTATACATATATCACACACATGCAAACACATACATATACATGAAATACATATATATGCATACTAATATATGTATACATATAATACACATGAATACACACACACATGCATACATACATGATAAAAATTTACTCCTCGAAGATAAAGCTATATATAAAATAATTAGGCATACCCCGAGCTTCATGTTCTAACTTAGAAGAACATGATTTCATCTCTCTAGTAGGATTCATCGTTATTCAAGTTAATAAAAAAAACCTATTATCTGATATCCATTCAGAAGCTTCAAGTTACTATCTAATCTGCTCATATGTTTTCATTATTGCCATCATTTTGGTAAGACATCAATATAGTCTCATCTTCATTATCCTTATTGATTTCATTTATTTCTTCTATTGTTAAATCTATGTTCTCATGAATCACATCATCTATTGGTGGATTAATATCTATTTCTGGTAATTCCTCTTCCTCATCAGTAGAATCAGCATGTAGAGAATTATCCTCTTCATCAAAAAGATTAGTATCATTATCACGTATAATGAGTCTAATTTCTATTCCAGATGTTGATGTATCAGTATCTGATGCTGAATCATCAAGAGGACTTTCTTCAATCTCTCTAACAATAAACTGTTCAAACAATGACCTACCTCTAGGTTGCACATGAATGACTTGCCACCAAGGATGAGCATCTGGGTTTTTATAAACCCTTTTAGTATTCCCATAAATCGCTCGACCCAAAACATCCATCGAGTGTTGACAACACCGGCAATCTCTATCTCATCTACAAGATGGACTAGTAAATGAACTTGAATATCAAAAAATGAAGTAGGAAGTTCTTTTTCCATCAAACATAGTAGCTCTTTGCATTCACGTTTTTTTTGTGGGATCGAATTTTTATCGATCTCTTTGGATGTAATCCACCTATACAAATCATAAAAAAAATTGTAAAGAAGTTAATTAAAAAATAAAAGATATCCAATATTCATACATATTAAATATAAAAGTATCATAATTACCTTATAAGTGATCCAAGACGATAGATCACATCTCGTACTCCTTTCGTTGTACATCCATCGATAACCAAAGGTAAAATATGTTTCAAAAAGTTATGCCAGTCATGGGTCTTTAATCCAGATAAGCTCTTATCATCCATAGTAAACATGTTTTGAAACGATGCTCCATATCCTGTAGGAGTCTTGATCAATTGAATTCTATTGTTGATAGTCTGTATCTCTTTTGTCGTAAGTACCCAAGGAGTAGATGCATAAGTCGTTTCTTGTCGATGTCTATCAAAAACTGGCCATAACTTTGGTTTGGATTTTTGATCTTTCAAATCATTCCTTGATGTTGTGGTATCTTTTAGTCCAAGAAGATGCTGCCATAGTGAATAACCAATATTTTTGAATATATGCATAGGATCAAGAAGATGACATACTTTTAACTCTTTCCAATACTCCAAAGAATACCATATTGATATGTTCTCTGCGAGTGCCAATTTCCCTTTACCTTTGTTCACATACTCATTATCTGAATCATCACTGAAGATTTCTGCTTCTGGATCTATCAGAGGTCCATCTGTCCATTTTTTATACCAATCCATAGGCGTCATAGGTTTTGGATACTGGCCTGTTTCAAGCTTTCCATTAAAATGTATCGCTTCTCTTTTAGATCTTAATGGATGATCATCAGGCAAGAATCGTCGATGTCGAAGATAAATATTTTTGTTGAGATTCTTACTATAGATTGATCTCAACCAATCACCACAATATGGACAAGCTTTATAACCCTTAGTAGATATTCCTGCATCATGGAAAAGGATAAAAATATAATTAGATTAAATCATATTTATTTACATGCATATTGAATAAAAAAATTACATCAATACCTGAACAAACGCCATATCCAGGAAAATCGTGAATAGTCCAAGCCACAATACCACGAATCGTAATATGTCTTTCATTGATGCTTTTTGATATATCAATGACATTAATACCTCTCCATAACTCTTGAAGATCGTCAATGAGAGGAGCAAGATATACATTCATATCTTTAACTTGTCTTTTGCCTGGGATTAAAAGTGAAAGCATTAAATGTTCCTTTTTAATGCTAAGATATGGCGGAAGATTGTAGTTTATGACTACCACTGGCCATGTTGACCATTTACTGGATTTCATGGAGAATGGATTAACCCCATCTAATGCAACTCCTAACTTTAGATTCTGTGGATTTTGTGCAAATTCAGGCCATGTAGAATCAATATGCTGAAAAGCAACACTATCATGAGGAATTCTGATTATTCCATCAGTACTTTTGTGATCATGTCCCCAAGTCAAAAGCTTTGATAATTCGGGGCTTTGAAACATATGTCTAATCCGTGGAGCCAATGGAAAATGTCTCAATACCTTATTCGGGATTTTACCTTCTTCACCCTTATATCGAGGAGATTGACATTTGGGACATGTCAAAGAGTCTGCATATTCACCTCTATATAAAATACAATCGTTAGGACATGCATGTATACATTGATAATCTATACCAAGATTGTTGATTATCTTCTTCATTTCATCATGTGAGGTAGGAAGAATATTTTGACTTGGTAAAAACTTTTCAGATAATAACCTGTAAGTTTATCAAAAAAATGATATATTAAAGAAAGTAAATAAATAAATATACATATATATATGCATATAATTTTATATATGTGTATGCTTATGTGCATCTTTCAAAATATTTCCGCAAAATTTGATTGTTTTGGATGGCAGGATATGATTGTTTGTTTTGGAGGATATGAACTATATACCTTCATTGAATGATTTGTCGATTCTATCATATGTTCAGTTTGAAAGTGCGAGAAGCGAGTTTATAATTGCTATTCAAAGAATTTGGCACTGTTTATAGGCCATACGATGGTGACCTGGATGAATCGCATGCACAGAGGTTACTCAAGATAGAGCAACCTGATTATAAGGGACTAGTACTAGCAGGATTCCTGGGGTATGCAGTAAACCTCTTGCATGTCAAAAGTGATCCTCTCAAGCCCCTGAAGTTTTTTAAACAAGCTGTATAAAAGTGATCCTCTCAAGCCACCATGATTTCCACTTTGTATCCTAAAGTTCAAATGCTCATCATTGACATGCAAGAGGTTTACTGCATACCCTAGGAATCTTGCTGGCACTAGTCCATTATAATCAGATTGCTCTATCTTGAGTAACCTCTGTGCATGCGATGCATCCAGGTCACCATTGTATGGCCTATAAACAGTGCCAAATTCTTTGAATACAAATTATAAATCCGCTTCTCACACTTTCAAACTGAACATATGCGTGAATCGACAAATCATTCAATGAAGGTACATACTTCATATCCTCCAAAACAAACAATCGTATCCTGCCATCCAAACAATCAAATTTTTTACGAATATTTTGAAAGATGCATTAATAGTTTTAAAAGATGCGCGGACAAAAAGTGTCCATTCAATTCAAGTTCTTGTTCTTACCTTATCTATAGTAAGAATAAAAACCTGCATGTATATATATATATATATATATATATATATATATATATATATATATATATATATATATATATATATATATATATATATATATATATATATATGCACATATATATAAATAGATAGAAAATTGAAAATTATACCTTAATAGTGTCGAAACAGATACATTACTCCATTCAAAACGATTTTGAAGGTTGAGAATAAGTAAGCTCGCACTTAGTCGTGTCAAACGACTTCCTTCATATACATGCTTTAGACATTCGTCTCGAAGATATTTCTCATTTTTAGAAATATCCATACTCTCACTGTCATTTTGATACCAATCCTCAATAAAATCTGCCATGCCATCATCTTCATCATTGTCACACAAATCTTGTACTTTATCATCTTTTGAATATAGATCTTTCAACTTTGCATATTGCACAGGCTTAGTTTTGCGTAGCCTCCTCATGGAAGCTTCTGATAAATGAGGTCTTATTGGTAATTGTGAATGTTGTGGATGAATATCATCAACATCATACGTTGGAATCTACACATATAAATAAAACTCATTAGTATTCCATAAATGAATAAAAATTAAACTTCAAATGTAAAATTAAGTATATAACTTATTAAATATGGATAGAAAATTTTTATTCTCTCAAGCTAAAAGGTGCTCTTGGAGGTCTACGCCATCCATAATTCACTAATAGTTCATCACCAGCATGTAATGTAGTAATAGCGTTGACAACTATGTATCTTGATACATCTCTACTCATGTATGGTGATTCATGACTATTTTCACGCTCCTCAAATGTGCAATTAGTCCTTGAACTATTATGTAACCCTCGACTACTATTTATTAAACCTGCTATATTTCCATGTGTGTAAGGTCTTCCATCAATATATAATCTTTCATTTTCTGCATGTAAAATCCTTCTACTAGTAAGAGATGCTGCGTTCAAGCATATTCCATAAGTACTCATGCTTTGAACATAACGTGAAAGTCGATGCCAATCTCCCCATCCATATATAGGACCACAAAATGACATAAGAGTGACTTCAGAGTTCGGAGGCACATACAAATCCTCTACAATAAAGAGACCACGACCAGCATTAGTAATAGTGGATGGAGCAATCATATAGCGATTACCCCAAAAGTTGAAAACCTCTCCATCTAAAGGAAGTGGTCCTCTATTCCATCCTCCATATCTTCTTCTATCATATGTTTGTACTAAAGAACGATCACGAGCTGGCAATGGATAATCTCCAGCCGTTTCATTCTCTAAACCAGGAGGTAGAGGATTTCTAGAAACCTCTGCTTGTAATTGATGAACAGCAAGTCCATGATGTGTACGAGGTATATTAACATTATGAGAAAAATCATCATCATCATCATCATCGAGCAAGTATTCCTGTATATCAATAATAATTTGATTTTATACATGGTTTTTAAATAAAAAATGACATTAATATATATAGAAAATACATACCCAAGCATTATCACGTTGACTAGGTGATGGTGCATGCTCAAAAGTACCATACTCTGCCTCATGTTGAATACATTCCAATCGTGGTCTTGGATACATGCCATAACAAGAGTTACACCAACATATAATATGCTCTTGATAGTAAAATTCATCATAATTCCTATCGGAGGACACATGTGAAGTCGTTGCATGGGTAGGAGGTGGTGGAGTACCCTCTGATTGATCAGAATCTGCACATCATAAGAAACATAAAAAATATATATAAGTTATGTATCCATCAAATATAGTTAAAATTAAATATTTCATATACTTACAGTATAAAGTCGTTGCACGATGAGGAGACGGTGGTGGAGTTCCATCTGATTGATCAGAATCTACAAATAATGGTATTTGATATTAATAATTTGATTATCTACATAAATAAAAAATTCACATATACATATTTACACATACACACATATTCACATATACACATTTATACATACACACATATTCACATATACACAACACATATTATTGTGGGATAAATGCATGTATTTTGTATGAATGAGTGTATATGCATGCATGTGTGTGTACGTATATATGTGGATATGTATATGTGTGTTTATGTTATATGTATGTATATGTGTATATATATACATATATGCATGCGTATATGTTTGCATGTATATGTGTATGTGGGTATGTGTATGTGTATGTGTATGTGTATATGTGTGTATATATGTGTATGTATTCTGACTTTTTTTTCTGTTTGAGATTAAATTAACAAGAGATATTGTATGGTCGAAAAAAATAAGAGGCGAGCTAACATACCACCTGAGTCGTGGCAGTTTTTTCGTAGACAGCTACGTCTTCAGGAGTCATTTCCTCAGCAGAAGGTACACAAATTAATAGTTTATATTTATAATTTTTAGATATTTTAGTAATTTTTTAATTTAATTTATGTATTTTTTTCCTTGAATAAACAGGCTGCTGCAAAGAAGAGAGTGGAGTCGGGCCACACATCCCACTTAGGCCAAATGGGCCATAATGGTTTTGTAGCTACGTTTGTAAGTATATGTGTTATTGTGAGTATATTTTTTATTTTAGTTAAAATGCAAGCAACTAATGTTTTTTATTTGTTTCATTGCAGCGAAAGGATTATGGCCGATATCCTACGAAACACGAGATCGAGTATGCTACACATTTTGGATATCGGCGTTTGAGCGAGTATATACAAGATCATCCTGATGCCTTTGTGAGTATTTTTAAATTTTATATAATTATTTTGTTGTTATGAATGTTTTAATTATTTTATTGATTTATGTTTGTTATATGTAATACAGGAGTATTATGGGGAGACAAATATGGATGAGGTGGAGACACAGACACAGGAGGGACGATCTCGATCGTCACAGGGTGATCATGAGGATGAGGATGAGGAAGATCAGGATGATCATGATATTGCTGATGATGATGATGATCATGATGATGATGATTAGGATTTTAGACGTTGATTATGACATTGGATTATATGTATTTACATTGATATATATATATATATATATTTATCTATATATTTTTCATTTCAATCATGTTTTGAATTGTGTGTATGGTATTAAGTAATGAAGAGTTTTGTTCTATTGATTGTTATTATTGTTTA